>OZ026819.1:12527839-12675639 GCA_964023185.1 Macaria liturata
AGGAAGATGTCGCGTACGGATGCGGGCGGCAGGCTGTGCACGGCGCACCATGTGCTTGCGCCAGTTGGGGTACGACGCGAAGGTCTTGGGCACTCCGTGGCAGGTGAGGGGCGCCGCCCCGTGTGCGTGTTCTCGTGCTGCATCACCGCCAGCCGCGTCGGGAACGACTTGCCGCAGTGCGAGCACGCGTTGCCAGTCGGCCGGCTGCCGACAGACATTCATTGCAACTCAAACATTTACCTATGTAGTAAAACAAAATTATATGTTCGAACCAAGGAGATACAGCGGGATCCTGACAACCGACTGAGTTCAATCCTTATTACGTTCAATACGATAGAAAATTTTAAATATCTTAATGAATCCTTGAGTGGGTTTAATGCGCGTACATAGACATGTCAGAGGGCGAGATCACAAGTAGGTCTCGTACCCAGAGTTGTAAATCAGACATACATTCCCTACTCCGTATGGTGCGAGAGTACAGAAGGCGCGTGTCACCTGTCGTGCATCCGCATGTGCTGCAGGAAGCGGTGCCGCTCGGGTAGGCCTTGCCGCACGCGGAGCACACGTGGAACACGCGCTCGAAGTGCGAGGCGGCGTGCTTGAGCAGCAGGTAGCGCTCGTGGTACTCGCGCGCGCACACGGGGCAGGGGTAGGCGGCGCGCTGGTGCACGGCCAGGTGCCGCTCGGCGCTGGCCAGCGCGGCCAGGCGCAGCCCGCACAGCCGGCACCAGCGGTCCAGCGAGGAGCCGTGCACCGCCAGGTGCTGGATCAGCTCGCGCGGCTTGCCGAACCTGCCCCACACACACACGCGCACGCGCACCTTACAGTAATAACATCAAACAAACTACACGTTCTAGCATTCATCTAGGTATAAATAAACTATGAGTATATTAATATTATTAATAAAATAATACTATAAGTATATTAAGTAAATGTAATTGTTATTAGACTATGATGGGGCTGGCATAAATGTTTAGTTTAAAGCCCCTAAATATCATTTGATTAAAAATAAAAAAAACTACACAGGTGCATCTGTTGCCATTATATGTAACTATAGTCCATTTCATATAGCAAGTCACCTGTGACAGGTCAGTAGAACGTAAAAGAACATGTACATAAATTATTGTGACGTCATGCTCATATTGAAATATTTCTATTTATTAGTGAAAACATTATGTAAGTTAACAAAAATAACTATTAATATAAACAGTAAAAAATATAAGACATCAAATAAAGGGTATTTTTCGCGTGTACATACTCGCATTCAATGTTACAAAAAAATAAAATATTAAATTTCATCGCGCAGCAAAGTTACGTACTACTGCTAATTGTGACGTCATTTTCGTAGGGTTGGGACTTGGTAATCGATTATTTTAGACATCAAAAAAATATCGCAAAAACAAGTATTTATCATTTCGATCTATCAGAGATAATGATTTATGTACTTCAAGCACAATGATTTTATGCGATTTTTTATATTAAAATAATTAAGGAAGGTATTTATGAGTTTTTTATCATAAAAAATATAGCGAAAAACATAAAATTTTTGTGTATCATAATTTCATTTGAATAATTTAATATATATTTTGGCTTCATATATATTATACTGGCAATACTAGCAATATTATTTTATCATAACTGTATTCTTTTCTTCTTCTCAATTTGTCCCTTCCTTAATTTATCTGTAGGAATTTATTGTGGGTTCGACGAATATTATTTTGTGATTTTCGGTAATTCACATAACATTTTTAGGATAGGCAGATGAAAATAGCCATAAGTAACTACAATCGATAATCGGTAAATTTATAATTCGAATTACTGCAGTACATCATTACAATTGTCAAAATGATATTGACAAGTGACGTTTTATATGTGTCACAGGTGCCTTGCTATATGAAATGGATTATACGTGAAACTGTATCTGTCTCAGCTTTTTTGGGACGATTGTTTTGTTTTTTTCTCACATTTATGTAGGTATATGTTGTTTTATTAGTATTGAACCCTACTGGCTGTGTGTATGAATATGTTACGGTAAATGTGGATAATGCGGTTATTATGCATAATTGCCAGTAAAACCAGTGCTCTTGGTAAAAGTGGTAAAAACTTTCGAATTAATCACATTTTATTATCTATAAAAAATCTGTGATTATTCTTTTATTATAAAGGTATAATATGATACAATCTTACCTAAATATTTTTATAAGAATGTATGTAAAAACAATTATGACAAGAAATCATAGTGTTACATGATGATAATAATTATTTATTTGTTTTGTAATATTTATGATTTTAATAAATATTTCTTTCTTTCTTTCTTTCATTTACCGGTAATTATATAAAATTACCATATACCACTTTGGTAAATGTAGTAAATAATGAAATCAAACATCAGAATCAAAATGTTTATTAGAATAAATACATTTATATATAAAATAAATAAATCGCACGAGTAGAGGTTCGGCAAGGAGGCACCTACATACATTTGAGGTTCCAAACACTCCCTCTGAAATATAATTTGTCGGTCTCCAAGTCGAGAGTAAACCGGTTTCTTCTAGGCAAGCGCGCTAGATCGTAGATTATAACGTTGCTTAACATCAGGCAAGTTGTAATCAAGCGTGAGCCTATTTCATGTAAAAAAAACTCTAGTTTTAATTATAATGAAATTTGGTTACAAACAATCAAACAATAATACTTCAAATATAATAAGAAATAAAGATACCGAGTTTACTAAAAACGGTTTTATGAAATTGTTGAAAATTAATTTCCAAAAAAGTTATTATTAGATGATATTACCATCTAATAATTAGATGATTAGAATCCAATTGTTGCACTGCATCCCTCAGAAACAATTGTTGCACTGCATCCCTCAGAAACAATTGTTGCACTGCATCCCTCAGAAACAATTGTTGCACTGCATCCCTCAGAAACAATTGTTGCACTGCATCCCTCAGAAACAATTGTTGCACTGCATCCCTCAGAAACAATTGTTGCACTGCATCCCTCAGAAACAATTGTTGCACTGCATCCCTCAGAAACAATTGTTGCACTGCATCCCTCAGAAACAATTGTTGCACTGCATCCCTCAGAAACAATTGTTGCACTGCATCCCTCAGAAACAATTGTTGCACTGCATCCCTCAGAAACAATTGTTGCACTGCATCCCTCAGGAACAATTGTTGCACTGCATCCCTCAGAAACAATTGTTGCACTGCATCCCTCAGAAACAATTGTTGCACTGCATCCCTCAGAAACAATTGTTGCACTGCATCCCTCAGAAACAATTGTTGCACTGCATCCCTCAGAAACAATTGTTGCACTGCATCCCTCAGAAACAATTGTTGCACTGCATCCCTCAGAACTCCTCAGAAACAATGTATACACTACTACTACTACAATATGTCCTAACATGCATCTTGCAATATGTTGTAGACATACCATACTATAGTTCTGTAGCTGGTAGTTGCAAGGCAAGCTCTGTTTGTTTTTACTTACAATGTTGTATGCTATGTATCTACTCACATTATCATATTACAACATTGTTGTATTATTGCAATAGCAAAGAAGACACAGATGGCAAGATCTCAATATAATGGTTATTACAATAAAAATCTCAGAATTCTCCCTCAAATGTATTCTCTATTTAACATTGTGTGGGTCTCCTTCCCTTAAAACATTATCAAATTGACGTCACATGATTGTGGGTGTTCACTGTTCATACACTAGTACTGTTTGTAGCAGCACTCAAAATTTGAATGATTATGTAAGATTATTGCATCATCACTTCCTGCTGGTTATCACTGTATACTATCTACTTCCTTATCAGCCGCACTGAACCCAAGTTACTAACTCCGGGGTCAACCACTGATTATAAATTATGATCTATTTGCACTTTTCATATATCAATCCAGGTTATCTCAAATCAACAGTAATGAATTCAATTTGCATTGATTTTGACAATTTCTTGCAACAAGAATTTGGTTGTATTAATGAAATATAATTACATATTAGTTTATTCTCGACAGTTCTGCTTAAAGTGGTCTGATCCTCATATAAAATATTAGCCCTGGTTTCTGCTATTAGTTTAAATCTACAAACTGATCATTATTCTAGAAACCGGGGTAAGTATATGTTAATTTATAGTCCAAGTTTTGTTCATCTCAGTTAATTATGTTCCAGTTTATGAGTAGCATATACACTAACACAATCTCTCACTCTTTGACCTTTAATATATAAGGGATACCATTTCTCTTGTATGATGGGAATGTATGGAGAAGTATGGAGATAGAAGTACAGGAAATTTAGTTGTAATAACCGGCTAGCACTTACATCAATAATTAAGTCGAAATAATCATTGTCAAGCTGATTTTCGACATAATTATTGACGTAAGTGCTAGCCAGTTATTACAACTAAATTTAATCATGCCTTACGGGAACTATAACACAGTGTAGTAGATGGTGACATACGTGTTGGAGCAGTTGGGGCGGTTGCAGCGGTACATGGTGTCCTCCACCCCGTGCACGAGGCGGCGGTGCTCGTGCATCCGCAGCATGGTGTAGAACCCGCGCCCGCACTCCTGGCAGTGGAACGGCTTCTCCTCCTCCGAGCATATCATGTGGAACATCTCCGTGTGCATCACCAGCAGTGATAGGCGGGAAAATGTCTTGTTGCACTGATCACATCTGAAATTAAGGAAACCAGAATAAATAGCACATCAGCAAATTGCTGTCTATAAATAAACGATAAATCAAATAAATTAATCTGTAGGGGTTGTAAGTGGTACATAGATTGTTATTGTATAGTATACTCTGTAGTTAGTGCAATATAAATAGATAGATGCATGTCAGCGGGCGCACAGCTTACTTACACATGGTTGTTGTATAATTTCTAGCAAACTTCTACAGCAAATTTACACACACAATGTTTTTTATTTGATACCTTAGTGACCATCATAAATTGAAAGTTAAAATTATTTTGTCAGAATTTGGATGTCTTACCAAAACATATAAAAAAAAAAATATTACTTTATGTAAAAAATCACCAACAGCACTTTTGTTTTTGTGGTCAAAGCATCTGCTGTTATGGCCCCTTTGAGACAAAAAAAAAAAATATTTCTTTTTAAAAAACAGAAACTGTGATGACTTCTGTCATTTTCAGTAAAAACATCTCATTAGTTTGGTGACCAGATTCATATGTATTTCTAGGGCAAATGTACAAGTTTTGTTTATCAGTTTTATTTCTTTGGAAACAGATTCAGTGCTATAAAATTTTTGGTAGTAATTTACAGTAACAGTGTGCTGATGGTTACAAAACCCCCTAATTTGAAAATGTTGTCATGTGAAACTTACGCAAATCTGTTTTTAGAGTAGTGATTGTAGCAGTGTGCTCCAAATATATGATATTTTTCATATGATGCATTACACACATTGCAGGTGTAAGATATGGTTTTATCGCTGTGGAACATTTCAAAATGGTGTATAACTTCAGCTTTGTTACGAAATAAATTATCACAGTGGCAACAAAGAATGCCTCCGAGGACATCTATGGAGCTGTCGAGGCGGGTGGTCTCGTCTGTGGTCTGTTCCAGGGGAGTGTGTTCCGTGAAGTGCTCCTTCAGGTGCTCGATGGCGAGCTGCTTGTCTGACAGCAGGCTCTGGCAGATGGGGCACGGGTACTTCAGCTCACAGTGCTCGTCCAGGTGCTGCTTGCAGCTCTCCAGGGTGTCTATTGTAGTTGAACACTTGCAGCACTTGTACGGAGGTGCATTTTTTTCTGTTATGTATTTGTGGAAGATATCTTTATGAGTTTCCAATTCTATTTTGCTTTCAAATCTGAAAGATAAAGAAATATGTTAAATTGTGAACAATGATAATTTTATATAATTACATGTTTTGTACTATATTCCAATAAAAAAATGTAATTCAACTTACTTTACACTGCAGACATTGCATTTGAACTCATGCACAAGGGAAATATGACTTTTCAGTGCAGTTGACTTGGAAAATATTTTCTGGCAATGCTGACATCTGAAATATTGTAAGAATATTACACAACATATGTTACAGTACTGTAAAACTTATAACACAAAGTGGCTGGCTTAGAACTCACTTGAACTTGTTTTTAACAGTATGGATGATGTAGCAGTGGCTGCGGAACAGAGGGTATTCCAGGAACTGCTTCTTGCAGACCACACATGTGAACACTGCTTTGTCACGCTTGTGTACATGGTAATGATCTGTGAAGGCTTTCTTTGTAGGAAATATAGTCAGACATATGTGGCATAATATTCCAATAGTGCTAACAGCTGTTTGTTTGCTACTGTCGTCTTCTATTGTGTCAATTGGTATTATTATATTTCTGTTCTGTACCAGCGGCCTGTCCTCGGCGTGGTCGCTGATATCGACGGGGGAAGCTATTGTTGAAGCCATGGCGTATGTCCAGTTTAGGTATGATCCATTTAAATGTACTTAATTTGGTATCCGTGTCAAATGGTAGCCAATGCAGCTCGGAACATCCTTCTTTAGTGTAATTTGCGGCTACATGTTTAACAAATGGCTAAACCCATCAATTCTTCGTATTGTACGAGCGCTGAGATTGCTGACCTTGAGATGAATTACTTTTATCTGTGTTAGTGTGCAAATAATACGATTTGTTTATTAGTACGAGATGAGATAGTAATACTTTCTCGCAGCATATTACATCTTTTCATTCATCGTATAGCGATTTAAGCTTCTTTTAGCTCTACTCGATATAATATCTCGGCCTATTCGAGGTTGTTCAGCCATTGTCGACACCGATTGATTTCCAAAATCTGAGTGCAAAATCAAAGAATACTCACGAAGTCTTTCACAAAATCATAAAAACTTTCCAGCTGAGAATAGACACTACATTTTATAAAACAACAGCCGCAAAAACGATAATTATTAACAAAAACGGATGCCGGATAAATAGCAACGCCAAGAAAACGTGCGTGAAGTTAATTTTTTTCAGGAATTTAATGATTTTTGCCCAAAATGTACGAGACAAGATTGAAATTATTTTGTCTCTTTCTTATATTAAGTAAACGGCGTTGTCAGATGAGAGCGGAGAGAGAGAAGTATCGATGGGTTAAAAATTGGTTTGACTTGATTTGATTGTCTCAAAATTCCTTTTATCTACTGTAAATTGGAATCCACAAAATACGATCTTGTCATTGTCAGTTAAGTGTCATTACAATAACAAACAAAATTGTTTATTTATTTACTTTTACTTCACAGAGTACTTTTTTATATACGGAAATTTTACTTTTTCAGATTTCTTTTATCATCTATCTAAGTGATACACACTAAATTTATAAATAAAGTGAACAGTGGTACCTATGTGATACCTACTTCTATCAATTCGATTCTCTACAATAGTGGTAATATAATTTAATTGATTTCATTTTTTTGTTATCATTTCAGTAAGTAGGAATACCTATATGTCAGGTCAATATTTACTTACACTAAATTTAATATATTTGAGGCCCAGAGATTTCCATGTATTACAAGGTATTTATTTGTATACTTTTAGAACTACTTATTATTTTTACACTTCATATATCGGTATACGTCAATCGGCTGTGATCCTACTTCCACGGGTAGGTTCTGTCTGTCAAACATGTTGGCTCAGTGCCAATAAATCTCCTGAAATAGTCGACGGAGTGTTTTCCATAAAGAAGGTTTACGCGTTCCATTTAGTACAAAGTGTGAACACACGAACACAGGCGGGCAGCATGGAGCGGCAGCTCCCGCTGAGCGCCAGCTTGCACGGCTCCGTGCGCAGCCGCGAGTCCTCCTCCACGGCCGGCAGCGACGCCCGCGAGAAGATCAAAGATTGTTGTAGGAAATTCATAGCGTTCATGTTCACTCAAGTGGGCGTGGGCGCGCTCGTGGTGTGCTACGCTATCCTCGGCGCGGCCGGCTTCATGCACATCGAGAAGGACAGCCCCGACGAGCAGCTGCGCGCCGTGCGCCGCTGGAGGGCCAGCTGCGCCGAGCAGCTCTGGGACATCACCGTCGCCTTCAACACCTTCAACGAGACCGCCTGGGTGGTCAACGTCAACAAGGTGCTCAAAGTGTTCCAGGACAACATCACCGTCGCCGTGCACACGGGCTACAGCGGCCGCGCGGCTGAGGACATCTGGTCCTTCCCCGCCGCCCTCATGTACTCTTTATCGGTGTTCACTATGATTGGATATGGAAATATTGTGCCCAAGACTGTGTGGGGAAAACTTGTAACTATAGCATATGCTTGCTTCGGTATACCTATCTATGTGCTTTACTTCTGCAACATGGGCAAAGTACTTGCTCAATCATTCAAGTGGCTGTACATAACTGCCCACGAATGCAGTCGACGAGAAGACCCTATATTTGAAGACGGAGAAGTGCCCGTGAGGAAAAAGATCACCGTCCCGTCAACGGCTTGTCTCTGGGTCATATCATTTTACATCCTGACGGGGACCATCATGTTTGGAGCCTGGGAGAAATGGAACTATCTAGATTCTACATATTTCTGTGTGATAAGCTTGTGTAAGATTGGATTTGGGGACTTTGTGCCGGGAGCCAACATATCTGACTCAGCGGGAGGCTCCCACCTCAAGCTGGTCATCAACTTCATCTATGTGCTGCTGGGCATGGGGCTGGTGGCCATGTGCTACAACCTCATGTGCGAGGACGTGCGAGTCAAGGTGCGTGAGCTGCGCCAGGACCTCAAGAACTGCCTCGATGACATCACACTGAAGATCACTGTCTGCATGAATGACACCAAGTACTACCACCAGAAACAAAACCGCCACATAAAGTGATGCTGATGTTTTATTAGTTCGAAGTATACTGCATATTAGTTATGTACTAAGTAATACAAGTATTTTTTATATGTTTTGTAATGCAGGCAAGTTGCTACTGTTTAAGTAGGTATGTGTATGTGTGTCTGTGTTTGAAATAAATGCATTTCTTGTGGATTTTTCGTTTTACTTTACAAGTTTTTTTTACTTCAAGCTACAGCACAATAACCGGTCAAATTAATATCTGGTCATATGTAAACCACTACTTCCAAGTGGCCAATAGTGGCCATGTACCACTCGAGCTAGACAAACTATGGTACGTGACACATGTCTGATAGATGTCAAATGTTCGAACTCTCTTAGGACGCGTCCGCTACATATTATGCTTGATGAACATTGATATTCTAGAGATGTTACTGCAGCTTTACACATTTAACAGGCTGCGGGTGCTCCGCCCCATGGTGCTGCGCCTGGCGCGGGTGGCGGGGCGGGAGGCGCGCGCCAACGACGTGGTGTTCCAGCCCGCCGCGCGCCGCACCACCCGCCCGCGCGCGCTCGTCTTCTTCGGGGGCGATGTACAGGTAATATACAGAGAAGAGAAACTTATAGATTCACTCTTGCTAGACAGGTGGCATTATTCGTTAAGTAGTATATAATATATAAGGTATAAGTAAGGTGGGTATATAATAGAATGACTATGAGATTGACATGTTGATTGGCTTGTACCTACTGTTGTCAGGACTACTCGGAGGCGATGCGCTCGCATCGCGACAACCGGCGCTACTTGCGCTGGAGCCTGGAGCGCACGACGCGCCGCCTTGCCGCCTGCTTCCCCGCCCACCACGTGCTCGCCGTCAGGCCCGCCCGGTAGCTCGTTCACTCACGGCAGTTACTAAGATAAGAGATATAATTATAACCCAGGGGTCTTCAAATCTAGAGTAAATACCTAGGTTTTTTCTAGGCAAGCGTGCTATACCTAAGACTACAGTGGTGCTTAACGTCAGGCAGGCTAAAGTCAAACGTAAGCCGATTACGTGTTAAAAAAAAGTCTAAGGCACACCCAAAAAATTACATAATAAAAGAAATTTAAAAACTAATTTAATGCACATTGGGCGGCCTTATCGCCTTAGACGATTTCTTCCAGGCAACCTTTGGATGGACAGGATTTAGAATTGTAAACTGCTGGGAGAGATTCACTTAGATTTTTATATTTTAATTTTAAACTAAGTACATGTGCTTTTAGTTTTCTAGACGCGTGATATATCAATATATGTTTAAATACTAACAATTTGAGAAATAAACCATCAGTCTATGTTTCTTACTTTTTGAGTGTTACTATACAACAGTTTGTATGGAAGCAACGCACGGACAAGCGCACGTTAGTGTTTATTAGTGTATGTGTCAGGATCGAGCGCAAGATGCTGAGCTGCTACGACAACTTCGTGCCGTCCGACTGCGCCGGCGTGCCCCACTTCACGCCCGAACACGGCGCGCTCGCCCACCTGCACAGGTACCACATACAATTTGCCACAACACAGCCCCAACTCAGCATAATGCTGGATGTGTGAAAGCAACCAGCACTGGTCTTCCGTTGGGGCTGGCTGTGACGTCAACGTACAAGAAAAGTATTGTCCATAAATAAGTAGCGTTAATTACCCTGTATATCCAAATTTGTCATTTGTTTGTCGTCGTCGTATGTTGCAATAAAATAAAAGTGTATGTACTTACATATTTATTATGATGTATCCAGTCTGCTCCAGAACGCGAGCCTGCGCCTGCGGGAGACGCCGAGCAGCGAGCTGCTGCAAGCACTCGCCCACACTGAGGACGACGAGATCGATGTAGGTCACTTTTACAATAGGCATATGGCAATAGGCGGTCCATTTGGGGTAATATTATGAAATTAAAATGTAATGTGTAGAAAATAATAATAATACAAGGAAGCCTAAATTATGGATACACATCGCTCTACCACTCTCTTAATGCACCTACATAATATCGACTAGTATTGTCAGTGTTTGTTCAATTACCTACATGATATCCTATAGCTGTGCGAAAAATTTCAGGCTTTGCTCTTGTTTTGTCTTTGTCGCCAATCGCCATATTTCTCGAAGCTTACCTATTTCCCTTGGTTTCCAGGCGCAGGCGGGTGTTCAGTCCAGTACAACGCCGCGGCCGTGTCAAACAGAGCCGAGTGACGCCGCGGGCGGCAGCACAGTGCACGCGGCGTGAGTACATACCTCGCGCCATCTTGTGGTACACACTTTATACAACTAATACTGATTTACACACTAATGGACACCATAGTAGTAGGTATCTAGTAATTAAATACCTAAGTAGTTTACTTTAGTTAAAAGAAAGAGCAAATATTGAAATAGGGAAAAAATAGATAATCTACCATTAAATGACGATTTACTAGAACTTGTCAGTTATCCTCCAACTTAGAATGTCGCTTAATTCGTGTGGCTTAGAGTGAAGTAACGTTACAACAATCAAGCCTCCAGCTCGCGCGCAAGCGCCGCGTCAACAATTTTCTTAACACATTTATCGTTTTACCATTTAGTGTAGTATCTAATGATTTGTTTATATTGCAGGTTCGTATCCTGCCAGGCGTAATTGAGTATTTTCCATGATTTCCAATCAAAATTCAAATACATTGTAACATGACTCCACCAATTGGTTTCCAGCGAGAGTCCCGAGAGCCCCGACCCCCTGTGGTGGGTGTGCGGGCTGCGCCTGGAGCGCTGCGAGCTGGCGCTGGCGGGGTTCAGCAAGGGCTGCGTGGTGCTCAACCAGCTCGTGCACGAGCTGCACCACGGGGGGGCGCAGGCTCCGGGGTCAGCATAGCTAGCATGCATTCGCTACCCTCCTATTTTGTATATATAAAAAATCTGCATGCTCTTTTTTAACTTGAATTTCATATTAAGAAGGGTATGAAAACGCACATGTACGTCACGGGCATGTCGTTATTTACAACGCACATGTACGACACGGGCATGTCGTTATTTACAACGCACATGTACGTCACGGGCATGTCGTTATTTCTCCCAAAACGCAGAGACGCGTTTTGGGAGCCAATGTGTACGAATTTCTCACCCGGACTTTAATACTAAATACTTCAATTCAACAGAGAGATGGCCTCTTAAAAATCAAGCTGTGAATTTGTCCAAAAAAGTTTGTGTACACATTGCGTGTGTGGCTTATTGCACATAGGTACCTACTTAGATCGAGATGGGCGTAAATGGAAAAGAAAGAGCGTACAGACAGTCGTTAATGTTTTTTTTTTTAATTTATACTTAGATGTGTATGTCTTCAGATGGAATGTGAAGAAATACAAACTATTATTTATAATACAAGTTAAATTAGATTAAGTATGATTTATCAGGCTAGTGTCCCAGATCTCGTCTCTGTACTGGCTGGACGGCGGGCACGCGGGCGGGCGCGACACCTGGCTCACAGCGCGGCCGCTGCTGCACACACTCGCGCAACTAGGTGACTGCACAATCACATACTTACTAACACAATGTGTCGCTGGCTCCAGATAACCAATTTTTTTAGCACTATTTCTGATCAGATTTTTCTCTTTTAACCACATTTTACCAGACTTCAAGACGTAAGTGAACTAGTTTAATCTAGTCAAGGAGCTAGATCGTAGATTACGTTGCTTTTGATCACGCAAATTGTAGTCAAGCGTGAGTCTATCTAGAACATATAAATTAACACATTTGAAAACACCAGTTAGGGCTCTGCACTCAGTAAAAGCCAAGAGACAAAGCGTCATTCGTCTGATCTTCCTAGGTTGTTAATTAAACATGGTTTTTGTTCAGACGTGAACATCTTCGTCCACGTGAGTCCGTACCAGGTGCGGGACGAGGCTCGGCCCTGGATCCGCCGCGAGGAGAACATATTCACCAACACGCTCACCAAACTAGGCGCCAAGGTAAACATACCTCACTTTGAAAACTATACTAATGCACTTTAATGCTTTTTAAGCAAGAACAGGCTCACTGTAAATCCACGGGTAGAAGCTAGAGAATCTTCCTAAATGTACCTACATACTTACATCACCAACTATTAGTTAAGTAAATGTAACAACCTAAATAACCTAGTTTCCGGACAATAAATATATTCTATACTTATCTGCCACAAACCGCTATTGTGTTAGTTATCAAACACTTTCACGTTTCAATAATCATAAGATAAATAGATGAAAGTGAGGATTACCAATGTCCCTTCCAATCCTGAATTAGGTAACTAGTGTGTGTAAATAGACAAATGATGTGTTGTGTGTCCAGGTGTCGCGCTACTTCCACGCGAGTCCCGCTCCCTACTCCCTGCTCACTCACTTCTCAGTACTCGACAACTTCAAGCGCGTGCAGGATGAAGACCACCCAGGGCAGGACACAGATAACACAAAGGGTCTGAGATAATCTCGCCCAAAAAATATATCTTAGTATAATATATATTGTAGTGATTACAACTTATTGTAAAAGACGTTCCAGTGGAAGTAATGCAGTTTGTATCATATGTTGTATCAGCTTTCATATTTATTGTAAACATAGTGTAACTATAGCAGATAGATGTCATATGAAACGTGAATATAAGTGTTGATAATTAAATATAAATAAAACTATTTTTTTAGAAAACAACCTGTACCTAATTAGCTCACTCCCTCATAATAAAAAGAAAAATCAAATTAAGTAGGATGGTGCGGGAAATAAAACAAACACACAACTGATTAACTGTATTATATATTCAAACCGACTCACTTTTACAGTACAAAACGAAACCCCACACATTGTTTACAATTCCGTTACTCAAAGAACTCCGTAAACACAGACAACAGCCATACAACTCATTTGGTGTCAGCTGTTATGCATATTATTTGTAAAAAAATCATTTTCAAAACAAAGAAAATGTGTATGAAGTGAACACAGCCTCACTACTCCTATGGGGCGACACTTGCATGAATATACAGGGTTATATATTATTCATTCATTTTATTTCAGCAAAACTTGCGTTTTATAACATGTTCATTCTATTATTAAGAAATAACCCTGTATCATAATAAAGTGTAGTACATGTTGAGTACGTCACATTTAATTTTAAGTAAAAAAAGTAAAATACATGCTCGAAACGAACTATGTATTTGAAAATATGGAATGACTAATAATAATTTAGTAAAAAGGCGAATTTATTCTATGAACATCAGCTTCATGAAGGTATTATTTCAACTTTAAATTATCTAACATTCAACCTAAATGAAAATTACTTAAGCAAGTGATACTGATACAAAAACACTTATAAAATATTGCAACAGTATTTTCTGTAAGAGGTACTCCAACACGTAAAGGAAGACTAAACATACAAAATGTAAATAACAAGAATAAAATGCTTAATATTAACTGTCGCGAGCGATGGGCCGATGGTCTTGAAGCAGCTGAGATTAGAACCCACCTAATGTTGAATACGTTGTTGATTAAGTTTTACAGACATTCGATGGAAATGCGCTTATATCACTATGACACGACTTATCAATCCACAGTAAGGTAAGGCATGGTAAGGATTTAGCCTCGTTTAGGCATCTTGCTCACACATGGATGTAAAATAAACGTGGACGACAAGCTGTATCAAGGTATCACTGAGTAAAAATATGGATAAACATACAGGTTAACTGAGAAATAAATTTAAAACCTTTCAAGGGTGGCTAAGTAGGTGCCTCAATAAACAACTTTACCGATCGGTCGATTACTTTAAGAAATTCTCAAACAAAATCAACCGTCTCATACAAAAAATTTTATTCACTAGAAACGAATATCCTTATGGCGAATTTTCTTTGAGTTGTAGGTAAAAATTGTTGGCTGTTGTACTTACTTATGCCCCCATTAAAAGTTTTATTTACCGGTTACCCTATAAGTCCTGGTCACGGCACCCGTGCCTACATGTTCTGGAACTGGCCGTCCTTGTCCAGCATGAGTATGTTGGGGTTCTCCTTCTCGAACTCGGTGGGCTTCCTGTCGCGCTGCTGATCGGTCCACTCCCCCTCCCCCGCGCCCCACTCCCCCACCTTGTCCCCGATCACGTCCACCACTGACTTAGCTCGGATTTCCTCCAACTGAAAAGGGAAAAAACATCGATTTATAATTATTTGCAATATAGGTAGTTGATGGGGAATGATGGATATGATGAAATGTTATAGATTTTTAAAGTAATTCAACTAATCAATCGCAAGTTAGGTCAAATAGAGGATTCTCTAACTCAAGGAGGACATGAGATGGTTATTTATATTTGCTTGCAACAAAGTAGATATGGCATGATGGATATATTATGATGAATGCTGTCACAATCGATGGAAAGCTACTGAGTTCTTGGGTTTATCTGTAAGCACGTACTTTCCTGTATATTTAACAGGATCAGCATCACATTTGTCAGATGATAAATACGCAGGCTACTGTCGTTACTAGATATATCACACTATGTCCATCGCCATACCTACAGTTTTGTCCGCAAAACATGTAGTTTACCAAGGTATGTCCACATTGTCCACCTATGGTGAATTTTGGCGTCTATCAATAAGTCAATTCTTACCTGACAATTTGTTTACGAGTCTGTAAGTGGTTCGCAAAACCACATCAAGTTCGAAACATTGTATTAATGTATCCCCATAGTAGAAATACAGAGCAATCCCCATTATACTGAGTTATACAACCAACTACTGGTGTTACTAGTACTGTGTGTGAGTATGGTATGATGGTTAGCGCCGGTAGAGCAGTCGCGCACACCTGTTACCTCCGTGTCGTGTTTAGCGAACTTGTCGAACATGTTGGCGTACAGCTGCTTCTCTCGTTGCTTCTGCTTCGCCAGCGCAGACTTGCACGCTAGGATCTGGTTGGCAGCCGCCTGCAAACCATTATATTATAATTTAATTTGGTCTTTCACTGTACAGTGTAGGTATACTTACTAATGTGGCGCTGCGACCCAAAGTGGATCCTGGCCTCCGACACAAAGAGACGCCATTCCTCTCCAGTGTAGGTATTGGTAGGTTTTAATTTAACAATATATGAATGTGTTACATGTATACTCAATCTAAGTATGTACTGTGATGCACACGACAAACTTATAGGAGACTACAAAACAAATAGTGTATTGATCAAAAATACAAATGTAATAATCATACCTATTTTATGTTGTGTAGGATATATGCAAGTGTTTGGTACGCGGTGGAATGACTGACTCCTGCGCTAGGTACCAGAGGTCTTGTTTTGCAAAATATCAGAGACTCCACCAACACACTTGTAATCATGTTTATTTCTACTTCTTCTTATCGAATGAGAGTGGCCAACTCCGTTGTCGAGAATTTATCAAGCCGCCCTAAAGACCTCTGACATGGCTTAACGACTGCCGAAAAAACTCTATTTCTACTACTATCATTCAATAATAAATAGAAGCACAGAAATGATGTATTATATAATTCGAGTACTTTTAACATTTTGCCAGGCCTAATTGCTGCTGACATGACTAAACAAGGAATTAAGGTTACAAGAATTTATATCTAAAAGACTAATGCTACAATCGGCATGCCTTGCAATGTAATTGAAACTACAAGTAGTGTATATCGTAGCATTATAAAAAATTAAAAATAAAGTACATATGGATCCCGAAAATCATAAATACTGACCTTATTCTGTGGCTCGGCGTCCACGATCTTCTGGAAGTCCTTGATGGCCTGGTCGGCCTCCCCCAGGCCGAGCAGCGCCTGCCCCCTCCGGAACAGCCCCTTCACGTTGCTGGGGTCCAGCCCCAGCGCCTTGTTGGCGAAGTCCCGCGCCTCGAAGTGGTGCGCCGGGGTCACCTTCAGGTGCACGAGGGACAGGTTCAGGTAGATGGAGAGCAGCAAGTCTCGCGCCTGGCTCTTGTTCTCTTCTGTCTCCGTGGTGTCGTTGGGCATGTCTGTAGTGGAGGTGGATTTTAGAATCAACAAATACCCTGTTTCAAAAGAAGAAATAGATATAAAGAATAGTAACTTACCATCCAACAATGAGCTGACTCGCTTGTACATCTTAATTGACAACAAATACTTATTAGACTTAAAGTAGTCTGTGCCTTTCTCTTTGAATATCTTGGCTTGCTCCAACTTCTCCGCTCCATCCATGGACCAGGTTTCCTTTGCCTTTTCGAAATTGACTAGTGTAATGGTATATTCTACGGCAGAGTTGGGAGGGACTCCGAGGTCCTTGTTTCCTTCAGACTTGAAGGCGTATTTAGGTTGTATGGTGATGCGAGACTTCTCTCCCTTGAGGAACTTCTCCAGTGCTCTCTCCACTCCCTCGCAGATGTTGTGCTCGGAGCCCTCGCCCAGGGAGAAGGTGACGGTGCGCTCGTCAAACACCTTGCCTTCCGACACTAGCTTGCCCTCCAACTCAACTGGAATGGAAATGGATGAAATTAGTTTTGTTTAATTGATACAAACGCTAGACTTAGTTGAAATACCAGGGGGCAATATTGACGGTGCTAAATACAATTTAATATAATTTGCCATTAAAAATTGTTGTAAATTGATCAAACTCTTTACAGCTGATAGTAAAACAAGGATTTAACTTTAAATACATACATATTTAAATAAATTAATTGCCCTTTAAAATATTTTACAACAACAAACTTATAAATGTTGAATGTTGACGAAGATAATCTTGAAATGTGCTTTCCCTCTTTTAAATAAATTAGAGTTATAAGAATGTAACGTGACATGATTTCGAATTAATTATTTCATTCATTTCAATAGCATCCTCTGCTAATCATACAGGTCCAATCCAAGGAATGTTTCTCAGTGCAGTGACTCTAAATCAGCTTGAGCTGTCCTGTCAGTGCTACATTACAAATGTAAGCATTTATTATAAATTGTAATTTGAGAACTTGTATAAAGTGCCACAATGTATAGGCATCAAATCTCAGCCCACAAGTTACAACAACATGAGGCAACCTGAGCCACATATCTTTATTTCACTTTGTACTCGGAATACACTTTATAATATTCTATGATTAAAAATTCAATGAGAGAAGAACAATACAAGTTGCTTGTTCTCATTTCTCTTTGTTCCTTACTATATTGTCATTAGGAAAGTGTAACACAATTCCGCTATAGTTCATGGCTGAGAAATTCTCATTGACAGAGGGGCATCATATTAGACTAAAATTTTAAAGAAAGTTTAGACAAAAGTTAGCATTATATTTTGTAGTGGAATTATTTTTAAATGATTTCCACTGTTTACCTGTACAGAAGAATAATAAATAGTTTGCACAACATACAGTCCCAGAACTCAACAATGAATTTAATATTAAAACTTTCGTGAGACATTTTAGCTGCCGCGGTCCCAGAACATACGTTCTAAAGATGGATGTCATAACATCCGAAACGCGTAAACAACTTACGCGATTTACACGTGAGTGAAAACCGTTTAGTTAATATATCAACAATGAATATTTATAGCCAAATTAGCATTATCTTACTATCACACCTGAAAAATAAATCTAATAATAAAGCCTTTTTGTATATTTTTCTACAATAGGCATCACACATCTCCAGTACACAGTTAACAAAGTAAGCTGTCAGCCAACACTGATAGATACAGATGTAAATGATCAACATACATTGTTTATAATAAAAAATATGAAATTAAATCATTTGTATTCCTGAACCAAGACAGATCTTGTCAATTGTTCCACAGTGAGCTTGCTGCAAGATCTATAAAAGTACAATAAAATATCAATACTAACTTGTGACGAGACTAACTTGTGATCCAACATTGGGAGTGTCGTAGCCGGAGCCCTGTTCAATGATGTAGCGCAGGATGGACTTGTTCTTAAAATATCAATACTAACTTGTGACGAGTGATCCATCATTGGGAGTGTCGTAGCCGGAGCCCTGTTCAATGATGTAGCGCAGGATGGACTTGTTCTTAAAATATCAATACTAACTTGTGCTGAGTGATCCATCATTGGGAGTGTCGTAGCCGGAGCCCTGTTCAATGATGTAGCGCAGGATGGACTTGTTCTTAAAATATCAATACTAACTTGTGACGAGTGATCCATCATTGGGAGTGTCGTAGCCAGAGCCCTGTTCAATGATGTAGCACAGGATGGACTTGTTCTTAAAATATCAATACTAACTTGTGACGAGACTAACTTGTGATCCAACATTGGGAGTGTCGTAGCCGGAGCCCTGTTCGATGCTGTAGTGCAGGATGGACTTGTTCTTAAAATATCAATACTAACTTGTGACGAGTGATCCATCATTGGGAGTGTCATAGCCGGAGCCCTGTTCAATGATGTAGCGCAGGATGGACTTGTTCTTGGATGGACTCAGGTCCTCCACCTCCCATTTGATCATTTCAATCTACAAATATTTAATTGTCATTAACAATAAGAATAGTGTTGTTTTTTTTTCTACATAAAAATGAAAGGATGGCGAAACTTTAAATCCTATAGAAAGTTGTTTTTACTATTAACTGTGATCTTCAAATCAAGAGAAAATAGATATCTTTATAATAAGTATGTGACACCCTTAGCTGAAAAAATGCTTAGCATCAGGCAAGCTGTAGTCAAAAGCAAACCTACAACTACTATAATACAACATATAAAAAAATTAGGAATTCATTCCTTCATAAGAGAAAATAATGAGATGTTGTTTATGTTCACATGAATGGACACTTATCATCATTATTTCATTATATTCTGTATCATAACCACAGGAAGTGGTTTAAGTTGTAGGCAAAGTAGAGACATGACAATGTAATGCCACAAACATTTTATGTGGGCAGTTTTAAATTTGTAAGTAATTTTCAAGGCCTGAAATGCTTTCTGTTCTTATTTGTTATGATTTGTTTGTAAAATTTAATATTCTTTATTTAAATAAGTATACTTATATCTCTGTAAATTTAAGTAAATGTGCCGCGGCGGGATACTGCAGCTCTGAAACACAAGATCCACTGGATACTTAGCTCAGAGCTCAGTACACTTCTGACGTACTGTACTAGTGCATAAGATTTCATTTGTTTTTGTAATAGGTATGTAATGTACGTACACATAAGTTTTTGGTCAAATAAACAAATTATTATTATTATTATTCAGTGTTTTTTATTACTTTATGTTTATGTACTATAGAAGAAAGAAAAAGGCATGAACATGTATTACTCTAATAAGGCATGAGAGATAAACAATTAGACTAACAAACACACATTCAAATCCGTGTACACATTATTAAGCAGTTATAAAGCAAATTATAAAGTTAGTTACCTCAAACTGCAGCACAGAGTTGGGTGGTATCTTGGGAGGGCTGCCGGCCGCTCCGTAGGCATACTCCGGGGCACATGTGAGCACACACACCTCCCCCTTCTTCATGGTCGCCACACCAATGTCCCATGCTTTGATCACAGATCCTATAGAAAACCAATAAAATATTCATGTAAATTTAGGAACTCTAGCTTAGAAGTTATTTGTAAATTTTTATGTTGTAAAAAATATGTAGGTATATGTCATTGAATTGCAATATTTTCTATACCGGCCTTAATTTAAAAAAAGTTGCACAGTTGGTGACACTATTTATTAGTTTTTGTAAACACAATGAATATAGAATATTACCTATTCAGGAACGTGAATGAATTACAATAAATTATTGTAAGTATAGAAGGTTAGTAATCTTGACCTTTCTAGATGAAACATCAATAATCATGAAACTAATCAATACGTTTTGCAAAGAGGTCATTGCATTGTTCTAGTAAGTTTTAATTATTTTATAGACCACTAAAGAGAGTGAGACATTTTACAGTGAAAATGAGGCAACATAGGTAGGTATTACCTTTTCCTAGGTTGAATTCAAAAGGCTCGTTTCTATCTTTGCTGGAATCGAACTTGGTGCCGTCGAGGAGCGTGCCGGTGTAGTGCACCGTAACCTGGCAGCCAGGATTGGGAGTATCTGTGCCCTCGCCTTCTTTGATGATCCTCTTCAGCACACCGCGGTCGCCAGACTTGGTGATATCAACACCTTCGTCGACGGTCATTGTGGTGTTTAATATATACTACGACTCTGAACACAAATTGCTGTTTCAAGGCACTGAGAACAAGCGTATGCGCTTGCCTATTTATTTCAGAATATTTCTCGAAATCCCCTAAAACCCGAATCAGGCGTGTACAATCGTGAAACCTCGCGCGCCGGACAAAATAAATTTGACTAAAATTGTTTTTTTAATTAGTGATGCCATGTTGTTATTTCTAAACAGGTAGATGTACAGATCATAATATCGAATTAAAAAAAATGTCTTTATGAGATTCTGTTTCAATATAACATTACTAAAAAGAGAAACAAATAAATATAATATCAACTTAGCAGCCATTCGATACATTGTATTTTTTTTGTGTACCTGTGTGTATATCTATGTCAATCAGACAGAAACGACGATTTTTCTAGCATGGCAACTGTTTGCCTTGCCCATTATCAGATCGTGGGCCGTGGCAATGCTGTGCTTCTTTACTACTGATTTTTTTAAATTGGAGATCTGAAATCCGCTTATAGTGGTAAAGTGTGGGCTTGTCATGCATAAAAAATGTTGTGACTTACCATAAATGACGATTGTTATAATTATTGGTCAATAAAAAATCTGAATCTGAATCTGAAAAAAAACAAGTTTATATATTTACTAGTGGACGCTCGCGGCTTCGCTCGCATTATTTTGCAATATAAAGGTTTAAAATGAACATAACTTTTTTTATTTATGAACCGATTTAAATTAAATAAATACTATGTTAAATTAAAAATGCACCAACATGTTAGTGAAAACCATTTCAGCCTTTTTCGAGTCTATAACGAACAAACATACCTACAGACAAACAGTTTTTTTTAACATGTTTTTTGTGTTCTATTGCATCAGTGAAGACCTTTTTTTTTTTTTTTTTTTTTGGCCCAGGAAAACCTATTACAGGTACCACCCAAACCCCGGGAGGGCGGATGGTTATGTGGGAGTCTCCGCCCCACTCCATAAGGGCGGCATACCCACTAAAAACCTGGGGTGTTCCACCTCCGCATCGTTCGTCCAGGGCCACGAGAGCGCGATGCATACATCCGCAGCCCTGGTGATGCTGGCCGGCAACGGGCCCCGCCTCGGGGAGCTTCAGCTCAACCCTCAATGGACGACGTGTCAGAACACGGGACACGTCATGCATCCTGTGGGGACTCGTTCTAGGGCAACAGTTCCCCGACCTGCCGCCCAGAGCCCCCAGGAGTCAGGCGGTCGCACGCCAAAGCGGCCGCCCTCCTCCAATGCGCCCTCTGCGCACGGAGTTCGGTTCCCGTGTCGCCGCTACTCGGCCGGTACACCGAACTCCTCTCGCCTCTCGGCGACCACCTCGGGTGCTCTAAAAGAGCACCCAGCTCCGCCTGCACCGCGAGGTGCGGCAAGCTCCACGCCCCGGGCCCTACACCAGCCCTCTCCAAGGAGAGGTATAGGCGAGGGCCCCCATCAGTGAAGACCTATTTCAACCTCAACTATATTTTTTTTTTCATTTATCTTCAATGTACAGACACCGACTGGTTACAGCTTTATTATATTATGTTTGTATAGATTACCTACCTACGTACCCCATATTAAAAAAGGGCTATCTACGATTATATTTACTACGATTATACGAAAAAGTAAGCTGATGTGACAACTCATATCAAAAGAACAGACTAAAAATCGAATGAATGTGCACGTTGTGCTACAGAATATATAGAAAATTCTGCTTTATTCCTTCCTTAGGTACCTACGTTCCTTACCACGCATTATTGCATAAGTTATTATTTATATTTCTTAGCTTATGCCAATATCATAATCATTATCAACATGTCCTCCTTTCATTGAATAAGTAAAGTACTTTTATGTATATAACTGTAATCAGAGGATTTCAACATCAATAATAAATTGACACAGTGGATCTTCGCAGTGGATGGTGAATCTGGAGTGTTTTTTCTCTATTGCTTACATATTAGTTTATTTTATCAATCAATGTAGCATAGTAAAAAATACTAAGCACATTTTATCTAATGGATACTAACTGGATCTAAGAAGTCAAGCACAGCTAGCTATAAGCAAAATATTCTGTTGACCAAGATGTCTTGGACTTGTCATGAATCTTAACTAGATACCAACGTTTGGTTCCTTATCTCTAGGTTTAGTTAGGCAATAAAGATAGTAATAACATTAAGATAACAAGTAGTGGTATATTATGCAATGAAACACAGTAATCCCAAACATATTTTCTGTCAGTCTTTTAATAAAGTTTTTCAATTTCAAGTGATTTGTATCACCTAACACTAAATATTTATTATAATAGTATATTACAGTTTTTTTAGTGTAGTCAGTGTTTACAACACACACACAAATATGACTAATTTAGGTACACAAGCACTGCAAACATGCTTCCTTTATTTACAGTTGTTGCGACACTGAGTCACATAGAACCTGTAATGTTTGTCATTACTTTGGGACAAGAGTTTCACATCAGAATGGTGGAGCCACTCGTCGGATCCATCACAGCAGTCACAGATGCCATCATTTACTTTACCGGATGAGACTTGGTTTATAGTCACTTTCTTATGGTGTTGAGTGTCACAGTAGAATGTGCCTCCAGCACACGCGTTAGTGCTCGGCTCGTCTGTGCCATCTTCACAATCACAAAAGTCATCATTCACAAATTCAAAAGAGATCTTCTGCTCAGATTTCAGACACTTAAACTCCCCATAAAAATCCGGCCGGTACTTGGGCATGTGTGAATACAAAACACCCTTTATTAAACCTTCGTTACTTATGAATTTATCGTGTTCAGAGCGTATAATTTTGTCGCTTGCGCTTTCGTGGTTGAACACCGGTATCACCTTATTTCGATTTGTAGGTTCGGATGAAATGGCTAAAAAGAAATATAGCTGATACAAGATAAAACATACGACCATACACACAGAAGCTATGATAACGTTTTTCTTCTTCTTTATGCCCATATTTACAGCAGCTATTAATCGTGCAACATTGAGGTCCAATAATTAAATCTGTTTTCTGTCAGCTGGAGTGCTTTGTAAAATTACTTTGGTTTAATTTTCAGTTACAATTCCGTTTATTTTCTCGCCATTTGTTTATTGTGTGTGTAGGGTACTGTGGTAATGTGTTGACTGTTGTGTGGATTTTTCACAAATGACAGTCTGAACTGAACATGAACTTGACAAAACTATAATATCTGACGTTGATTACTTATATGTTTATGTTTGGTTTATGGCACTGATTGTCAGTGTCACTGTCAAAATGGTACTTAAATTGGAATACCTACTAAAAATATTGTGAAAATCGTAGAGAGAGTGTGAAAATAGTTTAAAAATCTTATAATTACTCTAAAACAGCTTATTTTATGTTCAATGGAGTAGGTTAAACAAACTTGCAGCTATGAGTTACCTCGGAGCTGACTACCAGGGTCCTTCCACATCGGAAAATTCCGATGGAAACCAGGACAATGAAGATCTTGAGGTACTAATGCTTTTAGTGTTAGATTTATTTCATTAATTATGATGAACATGACACTTTCCATCATTTTAAGTAATTTTAAAAATCCTTAGCTGCAAGCAATTGGATTTAATTGGGGGTAAAGTGGAAGGTATGACCATTCTCAATAGCCTTGGATCAAGGCAAGTGTTGAATTGTTTATGTTTTCTTAGTACTAATCTTATCACTCCCACACCTCAGAATTATATATTTAGACTTATTTTCCTGTCAGTCCCCTCTGTGTTAGAGATAATCTTACAGTATTGTATGTAGGGCCATCTTTTAAGATTTTTGCAGATGTTCACTACATCACCTGAAGTTGGCCAAACATGTAGCCTATGTAATTATTTAGTTACCTCCTATTACATCCTTATAAAAATGATGATGATCTGTGTTTCAATTGTATGCAAAGGGAACATACATACCAACATACTCATTTAAGGCTTTAAAATGATATGGTGAATGTTCTTATGGTTGCAGGTGGATAATTCCCAGAGTGTCCTGCAGAAGATAGCCACTCTGTATGCAGAGCAGCTGATGAGTGACCTCACCCTGGAGGTGGGAGGCGTCGGGTACCCGGCACACAGGCTCATACTCTGTGCTAGCAGCGAGGTCTTCCAGGTATGTATGCTCTCTATAACATCTGTGTTTAAATATATCTATAGATTTGTGTTTTGTTCCCATGGAATATGTTTAGTTTCTGAAATTGCATTCAATTGCAAACCCAATAACTTAATAAGTACATAAGGATAACTTTGTCTTATTGAAAACTGATTATTATTTTAGTCTTATTAGTCAATAGCATAGTGGCAGGTTATCTTCACATAGCTAGCTATAGGCTGGTAAGGAAATGTATCCCCAGAGCTCCTAATAGTATTTCTGACAGTCTAAGTTGAGAGATGTTTTTTTTTATGTATGATGAAGAGTATTAAAACTTTGTTACAGAAAGTTACAAAAGTTTGTTACATTATCTTTCTAGGAAATAAAAAAATAAAATTAAAAAAATAAATGTTACATTACATGTTCATACAGCGCCATCTATCCCTATACTACTTAAGTAAACTAAACAAGTGATATTGCAGGTGATGTTGATGAATCGTGAGTGGAGTGAGTGGCGTGAGAGCCGCGTGGTGCTGCAAGAGACACCCGCCGCCGCCGCTGTGTTCCCACTCTTCCTCAAGTAAGTCCACAATATATTATGACTGTATTTACCAGAGTATGTGCATATTGTGTTACACAGCTTCTATCATACTATGATAGAAGTATATAGTTCTTGTACTTTGAGACCATTCATTGTTTAAGCATTTGTAAATGATTTTTGTTTTATATTGGAAAGGAATACAAAAAATGTAGTCAAAGCCATTATTCATCAAAGAATAATTTTGGTGTGCGAGTGCTCATAAAGTTTTAGATACATTATTTTTCTTCAAATTAATCATACGCTATTTACCATTTTCAGATACTTCTACACGGGCCAAATTCGGATATCCCATGAGACTGTGCTTCCAGTGCTGTCCCTAGCCGACAAATACAATGTTAAGGTAATATATAAATATGTTGCTCGAAAAATTTGCATACATATATGATTATATAATAATAATAATTAATAAATATTTCGGGACATTGCACACAGCGCCATCTAGCCCCACACTAAGCAAACGCTTGTGTCGTGGGTACTAGATAACGGATATATATATGTTATGATTTATTGCTAATTTTTATCTTATTCAATAGAGTTGGTTTCACTTTACAAATTAACGCAAGAAATTTTTAACTTATTCCTTTTATTTTACTTATTTAGTTTAAACTTCCTTAACTGTGCTGATACCGTGACACACATGAAATCGAGTGAGTTTAAAAAAAATAGGTTTTGTAGAAACATGCGTGTGGTATATTTTGTCTATATTACTCAAAACTTATAAAATTTCAGCATCCATAGCTTAAATTCTAATGACAAATGTTGTGTAATCAGGACCTGGTGTCGCTGTGCCTGAGCTACATGTCGGTGCACATCGCGCAGGCGGCGCGGCGCGCGCACCTCGTGTCCTGGCTGCAGTACACCATGGCGTGCGGACACAAGCATGTCGCTACGGTCAGCTTCAGCATACTTGATACCACATTATAATGCCTAGTCTACAGGTGTAACACGAGTGTGTCATTACCAACCACATTTCAAAAACAAATTTACCTTCTATTCTGGGTTACATTAAAAGTAATTTGTCATATAGAGATTGAATACATGTTTTGGAGCACGACAGGCTCTAGTATGAGGAAGACGAGTTAGGACACAGGTCCTACCTAGTTTGTTACCGCGCACCTGGGCGCGCTCCATGAACATTGATGTATGCTTATATTTATGAAACACACAAATACAAGTACAAAAAGGAAAATAAATATATTAAGTATATTTATTTGTGTTAAGTGACTCCACCGTGAAATATGTTGTGACGTAGTTTACCTTACTTATTGATACATGTACATCATGTATTAGGTCCTTACATATGAAATTGGCGTTTTTCGTACTGGCAACTTTAATCGCGAATTTCTCCTCTTTGGTAAGGAATTCCAAATTTAAATTTGTACAGCTATTTACTCATGTATTTGTGCTTCGATGAACGTCATTCATTTGTTTTTTTTTCTTCTGTTTTTTCTGTTTGCTGGAAAACTGTAGGACATACGGTTTTCATACAAATTAAAATGGTCACTTTTGAGTAAGTGCAGTGAATTGCAAACTGTTTGTGACTGAACATAGCCCTGAATTTTATTCGTATTTTCGTTTTTTCAATAAAATAGTATTCATGTAGCCTGCACATATACGAAATAAGCACAAAAATATCGTCTTTTTTACGAGTTTAGTGGTGCAATTTTATACAAATACGTCACATTTGATTAGGTTTTCAGCTACGTTGCCAAACCGTGCGTGCAAGAACAGTACATACATGCCAAACCGGGACAGCACTATATCAAGACGCGTGACGTTGCCACTTCGTGCGACTTTATTTGAATTTACAGAATTTTCAACAAATATATTTCGCCGTCCCCGGCGAACAAAATGGCAATCGTCATTATTTTAGTTTTCATGTTATGCTTAATTGCATTCTATACATTTTAATACATATACTATTTTTTTCGTAGTTTTCCTTTTATAATATCATTTATTTATACACCAAATCTTAAAAACTATTGACTTATTTTATAACTTTCTAATAAGTAAATGATTACAATAGTTTTTAAGATTAAGTTTATAAACGATATTTACCAGGACAAAATGATAGGGCAATATTATCATAATTATCAGGGTGTTTAAAATATAATAATTATACAAATATTTACGCAATAACCATTGCCATTTTAATTGCGTGAAAATATGCCAGCTATCATTTGCAAATGTATCATTGAAACAACGTCTGTCTAGAAACAAATAGTGTAACATATATATGTACAAATAGCTAAAAAGTGATTCGGTAAGTCCTTACTACCAGACCGTACCAATTTGGGGACCAAATTGATTTTGAGGAATTGAGGACCAAAGAGATATTTGATTTAGTTAAATAATAAACTAAATCAAATATCTCTGTAGAAATTTACGTCAATAATACTACAAATGAAATGAAACCGTTTTTTTGAAACCAGCCATCGGCAAACCTAAGGAGATTTCGTGCATTCAACGATTGAACGTGAGCTATAACACAAATTAACTATTGTGTATTCTGTGGCGCAGCAAAAATTTAATGAAAAAATTCGATTTCTCTAAATGTTAGTAATAGATGGTTTCAGTGATGTTTGTCACATGTATAAAACAAAGGTCAAACTCGCGGTTTTACTAAAACTAGTCTTTTTGGCTCCAGTTTCTTTAAAATAAATAAATACGCCGATCTCAGAAAAACAGCACCATCTCTCGGCTCGCGGTGCTTAGCTGAAGGCCGCGTTTAGCCTTAAAATATCGTATTATTTACGAGTACGAGTTCCGCCGTGGCACTAGTGCTGCGGAAACGACTCGAAGGGTGAATAATGTGTATGGCGGTCGTGTTGCAAAAGAAAACACAGTTCGTTTTTGGTTACAACGTTTTCGTTCTGGAAATTTCGACCTGCAGAACAAGCCCCGTGGACGGCCTGAGACCAAAGTTGATAATGAAGAATTGAAGGCTATTGTGGAAGCGGATTCATCGCAAACCACGTCCGAGTTAGCTGCAGGCTGCGATGTTTGTGATAAAACTGTTTTAATTCACTTGAAGCAAATTGGGAAGATTAAAAAGCTTGAAAGGTGGGTACCTCACGAATTGACTGAAGCAAACCGGCAAACGCGCGTCGACTGCTGCGTTACATTACTGAACCGGCACAATAATGAAGGTATTTTAAACCGAATTACCTGTGATAAAAATGGATTCTTTGCGATAATCGGAAGCGCTCAGCGCAATGGTCGTATCCTGGCCGGCCAGCCAAATCCTGCCGCAAGTGAAAATTAACCCCAAAAAAGTTACTTGTAAGGGTTTGGTGGACTAGTGCCGGTATTGTTCATTACAGTTTTCTCAAATCTGGCCAGACTATTACGGCTGATGTCTATTGTCAGCAATGGCCAACCCTGTTGGAACAGCTAGCGGCTAAACAACCTAGGCTGGTCAATCGCTCCACGCCACTGCTGCTTCACGACAACGCTAGACCACACACTGCAAAACATACGGCTACCAAATTAGAAGAGCTTCAATTGGAATGTCTAAGACATCCTCCGTACTCCCCGGACCTCGCTCCAACAGATTACCTTTATTTTCGAAATTTGGATAACTTCTTGCAAGGGATAAATTCTACTCCGATGGGGCAGTCCAAGTCGCCTTCAAAGATTTTATTGATTCCCGTCCGACTGTTTTTTTTTGTAAAGGGATCAATAAACTACCTATGAGATGGCAAAGGTGAATAGAAAACAATTGATTAATTAAATATATTATATTAATAAATATTAGACTTTTTGTTCCTCCCATACAAAACGCCAATTTCATATGGAAGGACCTAGTATAATATTTATTATATTTCGTAAATTTCATGCTTCAGATATAATAAACATTGTAGTACTTTTATCCTACAGGCAACATTTGCACGAATTTAAGAGACTGATTTGACTATAGTCAATACAAGTCAAGTAAAGTCCTTCTAACTTCACTTGGAAGCCATCTTGGTAACCATCTTGGATGTCGTCCTCATTATTTTTTCGTGCACGGCAACCAACGCACGCGTTAAGCGCCTTAGCGCAACTTCAAAATTTCAAATTAAATATATTCTTAATTATTTTTTAACAAGTCACAAGTTTCAACGGATTCAACGTTTTGGAATAAAATTCGTTCATTTTTAAATCATCATGAGATGCCGAAAATAATCTGGGTGAGTCGAAATATTTTCCTATCTACCTACCGAAAACCTACCTGCAAAAACGGTTACCGACTTTTTCGAAAGAAAATTGTGCTCAAGTTTTTAAGTGATATAACACTCCCATGCCGGGATTAAAGTAAATTTGTAATATCATAAGTTATAACGGATGCAAGATTTTGGAATGAAATTCGTTAATTTTTAAATCACAAGTTACAATGGACTCACGTTTTGTAATTTAATTGTGCATTCGTCATGAGATGCCGAAGATAATTTGGTTGGGTCGAAATATTTTCGTATCCACCTTCCGATAACCTAAGTACCTGCAAAAAATGTTACCGACTTTTCGAAAGAAAATTGTGCTCAAGTTTTTAAGTGATATCTTCCGATAACCTACCTGCAAAAAATGTTACCGACTTTTCGAAAGAAAATTGTGCTCAAGTTTTTAAGTGATATAATACTCTCATACCGGGATTAAAGTAAGTAACCTTCGGTGTCTTTTCTTCGAGAGCGCTGCACTCCCGTGCCGGGACCAAAGTGCAAGAACCTTCGGGGTTCTTTCTTCGAGCGCTGCACTCCCGTGCCGGGACCAAAGTGCAAGAACCTTCGGGGTTCTTTCTTCGAGCGCTGCACTCCCGTGCCAGGACCAAAGTGCAAGAACCTTCGGGGTTCTTTCTTCGAGCGCTGCACTCCCGTGCCGGGACCAAAGTGCAAGAACCTTCGGGATTCTTTCTTCGAGCGCTGCACTCCCGTGCCGGGACCAAAGTGCAAGAAACTTCGGGGTTCTTTCTTCGAGCGCTGCACTCCCGTCCCGGGACCAAAGTGCAAGAACCTTCGGGGTTCTTTCTTCGAGCGCTGCACTCCCGTGCCGGGGCCATAGTGCAAGAACCTTCGGGGTTCTTTCTTCGAGCGCTGCTCTCCCGTGCCGGGACAAAGTGCAAGAACCTTCGAGGTTCTTTCTTCGAGCCTTATGCACTCCCACGCGGAAATAAAGTGCTGGACCTACGGGTTCTATTTTCGACCCCGCTGAAATCTCATAACGGGTCTTAAGTGTAGGACCATCTAGAGTGGCCTCTCTTTCCTCGCGACACAACTTCCAACAACTTCAGTTAATTTGTTTTATTAATAACCTTAATTCATAATTATAATTTGTTTTTTTTTAATTATTTAAATTTTTAATTCATATTAATCCCTTTCGGAATCGAAATTGCTGCTAATAACACGGCGCCCCGGCGTCCACACCACCGCGCACCGGCCATCACCGTACCGCTCTCGCAGCGCTAGAACTGCCTACGCAGGAAGACAAAACGGCACCTAACCTAAACCCAAGGTTCATTACTTAACTCTGAAATCTCTGCAGCCGTCCACCAGACCGATATACCTAATAAAGACTGTCGGTATCAGTGTAAGTACAAGAGTACGCTGTCACTGTACACTACGCGCCTGTGTAGCGAACAGACCGCTGGAATAATGTCCTAAGCCCCATGCCCAGCTTGCACCGGGCAGGAGGGGACCCCTTCACAGTGAAGCATCACTGCACGCCCGCCGCCGCCTGCCAGCAAGCGCTCAACTCGCTCAGACAGGTACAAGTCGAAAGACTGTTATTTTCATCACTGGTTTTATCTGGTTTAAAGACATAATTAAACCAGTAATTTTGGCTGAATTTGTAACGGTCATACAATACCTTTCTTTTAAACCAATAATTTAACAATAAATTTAAATTCTTTATTTTTTTTTAATAAGTTAAAAGGTATTCAAAACGATAGATTTCGGTGCCATATCTGAATGTAAATCACAAGACGATTCGGCCCAAATCTTATATCATAGTACGATATTTTTGTCACCTATGCTTAACTTCAAGACAATGAATAATTTATAACTTATCAAAAAGTCTATAAATGTATCTAAGTTAGAAAATGATAGATCAGCTTTCAAGATGTATCATTATAGATCCCACCTACTTACGAATAAGTCATAAAAATGTTATATTGAAACTGAAATCATCGATGCCTTACGGCTTGTTACCACGCTCCGCATTGTACATTTTTCTACTTACCATATATTTTCTAACACCATGAAAGTGGTGATCATCTTATCTTAGTAACTATGTATGTCTTGATGATCAATTGCAAAAGCAACTTTTCAACATGTTTTGTGCTTACTCTTGGTTTTACTAAGAGTACCTGTATTATTTTAAACTCTGTGCAGCAGTCAGATCGTGTCGTTCGCGGTATGCAATGCAAAGCACGTAAAAGTACTCTGCTATTTTTTATGTAAAATTGCCTTACCTTTTTATGAATAATTTTATTGTGAGTTTGTAAAATTACCTCTATCGCGTTACGATATTTGGCCTTTGTAATTAATTAATTTATATTTTTGTATAAAAATCGATAATATAATTTCGATGATGTTTCTTTAAAACATAATAGAGTATTACAGAGGTACTTAATACTTACGCTTCTTAAGATATACCATAAGCATAATACCCGACTATGCTCAATAAATTTTTAAACAGTTGTTCTTCAGCTTGTATAGCACTAAAATGCGACAAAATGAAAATAATAATATAAAATAAACAATGTAAGCGTAAATTATTTGTAATAAAAGAGCAGACATTATACAAATCAATGAAAGAAGCTGTTTTTATATGCCTGCAACGCTAAACTAAGTATTGCTTTTTTAATGGGCCATGTTCATATCATATCATTAGTAATGATAGAAAAATATTGTGTTTGAACTCGTCCAAAATTATATATTATGTATATTCTAAGAAGTATTGATTTTACAAAAAAAAAAACAATTTTAGAAAAAATTAACACAAGTGTTAATAAATTACCAATACGAAGTTAATTTCAAACGTAGGGCCCATATCGTACTGGAAATAGACTTCAATTGCTTAAAAACCAATAGTAATGGAAATAACTTTATTATGATGCCGTATTTCATTATTATTCATTATTATAAATAAATAAATATATATTTAGAGGCTCATTTTATGGATTAGTGTGCTTATTTAAGCATGCTGACGAAGAACATACATATGTATATAGAAATAATAAGTACCTACATAAAAATATTTATAGTCGTTATCTTTTCTACCAATAAATTCATTATCAGTTTCATACACACATAACACTTCGCATGAAACTTACTCATATAATATTGATCGAACTTCACTTAGTAAGTTCGTTTAATCATATATTATTGCAGGCGTGCCAGAACTTCGTGAAGTGGAACCTGGAGTGGGTGTGGGCGGACAGCGAGCTGACGGAGCTGGAGGGGGACACGCTGGTGCAGCTGCTGCAGCACTCCGACCTCGTGCTGCACAACGAGATGACTCTCTACCAGTATGTACCATACTTCGTGAGGCGAAATATAATAACACACGTAAAAGATAGTGAGGAATGTCACAGCTTGTGGGCTGACCGACTCTGTTGCGCAAAGGTTATATGCTAGCTTCACAAGCTGGAGTTTGCGGGTTCGATTTCCGTAGTTGGACTGGTGTTTGTTCACAACTTAAATTTAATTATTTATTATTCTTTGATACCAGTCTGGGTAGCTACCATCTTCTATTGGAAATTCTGTTGGCTAAGCCACATCGGTGTGTTTGCTGAACGGTACAGTTTATATAAAACGAAAAATCTGTAAAATATTGCTAAACTGAAAATTCTTAACTTTCCTCCAGGTTCGTGGTGCGGTGGCTGGCCAAGCAGCGCGAGCGCGCCGCTAACTCTGACCTCACGGAGGCAGAGAAGGCGGCGCACTGGGAAGCACTCGTGCCCGCTGTGTTCGCGCACGTCAGGTGAGGCAGGACACGGTGCAGGGGGGGACTGCTGGCCTGCGACACAAGATCAATAGGATTCCTAGTGTGGGGCTCAGTTCATTCTTACATTGAAAAGGACCTTTGGATATAAGACACGCTCGTATAAATATATTCAACTAAATTTTGCCAAGGAGGAAGCCTTCAACCAGGACGCATGGAGGGAGTTGGGGGAGACCAGCGCCCAGGAGTGGGACAGCATAGGTTAATAAAAAAACCAACGCTGTTTATAATTTCGCTCTAAGACAACCAACTATGTGTTGGAGTTATATCTAATAATTAACTATTCTTCTTTCTTTTTCTTCTTTTTTTTGTTTGCAGATCTATTTGCCAAATGCCAGTACCTACTACTGAGTCTCGATGTTGGAATGTCTAATATCGCTGTGTCTGTAGGTTCCCCATGATGTGCCCCAACCAGCTGGCCAAGCTGCTGCTGTGCCCGCTCACTCAGCACCACAAGGACTTCTTCATGGAGAGGATGGCCATCGCCATGAGCTACCAGTCAGGTACCAACTAATATGAATACTTAGTTGTTATCGGAGTTGGTCAGGTATAATAATATGTTTCTCGTTTCAGGGTAACAGTAACGACTCAAGTGATTTGAATTCCTACTTCGCTGCAGTTGCAGTGGTTTATTAACACAATGCTTCATAGTGTTTATATAGTGCACAGTTGCAGCTGACTAAAAATCCGTAATGAAGTTTAATCAAAGGCAAACTTTTGGACGCGGGGACGATTCAATGTAAACAAATTATTTCCTTGTTTCTCCTCCCTAGTAGGCTGTTTTATAAACGCAAACACGAATTTTCCAGAATTTTGATGGTTCTGTGTCGATATCACCAACATACTAGTAAGCCTAGCCACTGTCTCTTGCTACGCCCTAATATCTCGAAGCACATGTAATGTTTTTTGTAAAATAGTATATGTGCAAGTATGAATAAATAAATAAACACTTGTGGTGCAGGGCAGTACTCGCTGGTGGCGGAGGTGCAGGCCACGGAGGCGGGGCGCACGCAGTTCACGCCGCGCCTCTACACGGAGGACACGTGGGGCTCCGTGCTCAACGTGGACAACTTCCACTCGCTGCCCTCCTACCACACCAGGACCTTCATATTCTCATCCAGGTAACACACACCACAAATCGTTGAATAACACGCTTCAGCGTCAGTCTCAACTCATTACGGCAGCACCAGAACACTGCCAAAGTTTTATACCGTCGTAACATATAGATAGAAACCCATATATCGTAGGTTGTAGCGATCATATCCACCATAGATTCATAATATTAAAAAAATAGAACAGCTCGCAGTTTCTTTTTATACAAGATAATCTGGCTTTCGACCACCTGTTCTCTCCAGAGATATCCACACAAGTGACGCTGTGGTCCTGCAGGTTTGTCTTTAGCAAGAACATGTAAAATAATCGCACTTCTACTGTTAACATTAAATTAGAGGTCGTCTCCAATCTGTTTTGAATGCTCACATGTGCTGTACCAATGTGTATGTGTCGCAGGTCGTGTATGGCGGACGTGGGGTCGAGCGACCGCCTGCTGGAGTGGACGGTGGACTTGTACCCCAAGGGCGTCTGGTTCCGTAAGAGCCTGCTCATCAACTGGACCGGCAACTATGATGTAAGCACTACTTACATTATGTACACAAACGAAAAATCATAGTTACGCAAAAAATTGACGACATATTTGAAAGAAATAGACAGGTATTCACTTTATTGAATTTCAAAACTCTACGTTGCACTGAGTTATTCATTTCTTAGAGTAAGCTTCTTTTGTTTTTTTGTAGTGAAAGTGGACCTTAGTACATTTTAGGTTTCAGCTATTGCTTATCATTACGCAAACTTGTGATCAAATGCAGAAACGTTTTAGTTTAAAAAACGTGTCTATAAAAGTGTGTGTCTAAGGTGCCGGAGGTGGTGCTACGCACGGTGCGCATCGCCATCACGTGCCAGAACTGCCCCGAGACCAGCGGGCCCTACGCGGACCTAGACCTGGTGGACGACGTGCGCGTCAAGGTACGGAGCATGCTGACACATGTTGCATGATATGTGTCTGTATAAGAAAAATACAACTATGTTTGCGAAATGGTTAATTTGAGTTCAATAAATAGTTTACGTTAAATCAAAATACGTTACACCTTTAATTAAAAGATTAATACAGAAAAATAATTATAAAAAAACCCATTAATAAATGATAATGTTATGTTGTGACTTCTACGTTGCTCTCCTCACACATCATTTTCATGCGCCCATGTTCCTGACATAAGATCTCGTACCTACTATTCAACTAAAATAAAAACCTTGAATAGAAGTTGTACACGTGGGGATAATCTCGAGCTCTCATTAGATTGCCATTTATTGACCTATTTAGCAGAAGTTTTGGAACACTTTACTAGAAGGTCTGTTTCCTGCAAACTACAATCCATGGGGTCTTCAAATCTAGAGTTAATAGGTATCTTCTAGGTACGCGTGTTACACTCTAGGCTGCAGCAATGCTTAAGGCGAGTCACCAGTGAAGAAGCGGAGAAAAACGTTTTACTATATCAAATTTTTTAGGTATTTACTCTTAAATATCGGTCTTGCAAAAAATATACGATATACTTAAGGATATTGTCTGAGGAATGTGCTAATTTGTTACACGATAGGGTATACTTTACTCGATCATAAAAAATTCCAAAGACAGCTTAATAAAAAGTCTAAAACGAATATCTTATTAATAAAATTTCTGACTTTACACATCATTTTTATATAGAAATGTTTCTCTTTAAATACTACAGAGAACCTGCTAAAATTTGGGTTTCAACTAAAGTCCTATATTTTTGAGTTAATTATTAATCCCAAAACTTGAATATTTCCCAGCAGTTTGACAAAACGCCGCGCCGCCCGCTACCCCGTCAGTCGCAATCGGGCGCTTGCCAGCGTTAGACCTGTGCCAAATTTTCTCCGCCCGTTCTTACATTCTTGCCACAGTGTAATAATTGAAGATGGCTAATAAAAAAAATAAAGTTAGGAAGAAATCAGTGTTAATATCTAAAAGAAGGACAGGGAAAGAGAACTATAAGAAACGGTATGTAAATTACTCCCTTTTATAGTAAAATTATGAAGTTTACTCTTTTTTTAAAGTAGGTAAAATTACTAAGCACGCAACAATATTTCTAAAAGCGGCCCAATTTTTTTATTCTTTATGTTTCTCCTCAGATATATGAGAATTTTCTGTAATTTTAGTTGATTTCGTAAATTTTCGTCATTACTTGCCACAGACTAAATTATATCAGTATGACCAAAAGTGTGTACCTATGTACGATTACCCTATAATTAATTTATTATTTATTTAGGTCGAAAAAGCAGTCACGAGTATCTAATACTACCAGTCCATTAGTAGAATTGCAACCTGTCAATTTCAATACTTCAACGACAGATGGGTAAGTGGATCATGTACTAAACAATAATACCATAAAATAGGCCGATCTACAGTGTAAACTCTATATAGCGACACTGAAGGGACTGTGCATTTTATGGCGTTATATGTTTCTATTGCGCGTATCAGTAAAACTTTTTCGTCAATACACAGTGATTTTCTTTTATTAGCCATGTTTACAGTTTGAAAGTTTGTGAGCAAATAATAATATGATAAGGTATAGATAATCCATGACTCCTACTTATATGAGTCATGGTCAACAACAGTCTACACGTACAAGCAATCCCTATTTGTAAACAAAAGAACGAATTTCTTAGAAAGTTCGGTATGCATGATGCCGACAGTCGAGTTTATTGCGGGCTAGGATAATAAAGCGACAATAGATAGTACACAGCTGCGCAGTTTTTACTAATTTTAGCAACTTAAAAGGTACTTTTTATTACTCAATTGTTGTCGTTATTGAGAGTGGGTGTAATGCTATGTAGAGTGAAACATTGTATGAAAGACAAGCTAAACCAACCAAAGCCAATTGATTTCGACGCTTAGGGAGTTTGTCTGAATTTATACAATCTTAAACGTAATAATTATGGTAATTTATATTTGTTGTTATTTATTGTTACGACTGTATGTGTTCGAAATAAATGAAATAATTGTGGCAACAGAAATACATCTTCTAAAAAAAAACTGTCTAACTATCACGGTTTATAAGATACAGCCTGGTGACATACGGACGGACAGACAGACAGACAGCGAAGTCTTAGTAATAGTGTCCCGTTTTTTACCCTTTGAGTACGGAACCCTAAAAACAGATCCAAGCAGAATATCCAAACAGAATGTATACGATAATAAACGTAATAAATGTGGTGATATTTTTTTTTGCATGTTATCTACCTAGAAAATCAACCAATGATGATTGAGCATATTTATAAAGATGACGAGTTTTGGAAAGCAAAAATGGAACCGAAAATTGTAAACTTTTACTTGAAATGCTTATTACCAGAAATTATTGATCCAAGACAAATCCGTGGCATGGCCCTAAGAGATGTAACATTAGAAGACTTAAATGAAAATGTTTCCACCAATTTGCCAAAAAAGGCAATATATATAGAATCCAAAATAACACCAACACACCCGATGCAAGTCGAATCCACGATTGAAGAAAATGAAGCGGGAATAGAGCCTTGTAAGCTTCAACCTAGATATTTAAATTTTGACGAATTTTGAAAGTTTAAAAATTAATTAAAAATGACATACTCATTATTTACAGGGATATATTTTGGAAGAAAAATGCTTCCATAAATATTCACTTGAGCGTTTTTCCAGACCATACCAATTTAAAGGATGAGTTCCACCTATGAAACTGAACCATTTTCTCCAAGAAAAAAAAAAAAACGAACTGCTCATTTTTTATGCCGTTAGGCGTCAGCTAAGCGCGCAGTTTTATTGGGAGTTCAATTTATTTTCATTTTTGCACATAGGTTCCTTAGGGAAAGTTATTCAGTTTCATGGGTGGAACACATCCTTAAAATTTTGATGGTGATAAAATACAACTACCCTACCACTACCCTACCATTACCCTACCACTACCCTACCACTACCCTACCACTACCCTACCACTACCCTACCACTACCCTACCACTACCCTACCACTACCCTACCACTACCCTACCACTACCCTACCACTACCCTACCACTACCCTACCACTACCCTACCACTACCCTACCACTACCCTACCACTACCCTACCACTACCCTACCACTACCCTACCACTACCCTACCACTACCCTACCACTACCCTACCACTACCCTACCACTACCCTACCACTACCCTACCACTACCCTACCACTACCCTACCACTACCCTACCACTACCCTACCACTACCCTACCACTACCCTACCACTACCCTACCACTACCCTACCACTACCCTACCACTACCCTACCACTACCCTACCACTATCCTACCACTACCCTCCACTACCCTACCACTACACTACCACTTCCTACCCTACCACTCTGGACGGAGACAAATACAACAAACCAAAAACCAAGAAAATCGGTCCAGCCGTTCTCGAGTTATAGTGTTCGAAAAACCAAACAAACACGACTTTGTTTTATATTTATAGATATAAAGTAGGTAATAAATTATTACTTAGCTTATTTAAAACTGACAAAAATAATATTTTAATTTAATAGAAGTTATTTTAATATTAAAACTTTCGTGAGACATTTTATCAATATATTAACTAAACGGTTTTCACTCACGTGTAAATCGCGTAAGTTGTTTACGCGTTTCGGATGTTATGACATCCATCTTCAGAACGTATGTTCTGGGACCGCGGCAGCACGCAGACAACTTACGCGATTTACACGTGAGTGAAAACCGTTTAGTTAATATATTAATAGAAGTTGATCATAGTATAACATCTGAAATATTTATACTGTGGCGTAGTGCTAACGTTACGAGAAATGGACAGCGCGCGGAGTGTGGACCCGCGGGCGGCCCCCCACACCTCACCTCCTAAAATCGTAGTTCGCGCGAAAATACCTCGCCTTAACATCAAGCAGGCTGTAGTCAAACGTAAACGTATCCCACGTAAAAAAAATTTATCCAAGTTTGTTATTTGAAGTCGGTTAAAGAGCAGTCGCAGCGGAAAACTATTTATTTCTCCAGAGTATGATTTTTTCACATAATATTATATAACTTTAGTTAAAAGATTTTGTGCGTGACTTTTAAAAATTGTTTGTCGTTGTAGATCGGCATCCTGGTGTGGGGCGTGCAGAGGGACGTGGAGCACGTGGCGGCCGTCGTGGAGCGCGTGCATCGCTTCTCGCAGAACAACAGGTGCACACTGCCACTGACAAATTTTATATATGATATGATACAATTTATTTTAAAAAACTCAATATAAGTTCATTTGGCAAACAAATTTAAGCCTATCAGAGAAAATCGAATCAACATCGGGCTAATAATTTAGAAGATGCTATAGCAGCGCCCCCTGGTGAGTTGTCATCGTAATACATAGCTAAAAAGATGCACCAATCAAACCTCAACACATGAAACTGTATGAAAATCCGACTAGTTTTAGAAATATAGGTACTTACTCGTAGGTAAAATTGGTTTGCATAAACTTTATCAAATTGTTTTCTTCTATTGGTTTTTTCTTTAAAAGTACTGCACCGAACGATAAGAACATTATAGGACCGTCCCTGACATCCCCATCGAATAAAAAAGAATTATTGAAATCGGTTCATTAATAACGGAGTGTAATCCTCGTAACATACCCACGAAAAAAGAGAAAAAACTTTTAGAAGACTTGATAACCTCCTTATTTGCAGTCTGTTGAAAAGTAAAATTTGCCACAAGATTTGAGAACAAAAATGAATCTACTTCCAGAAAAACGCGCTAGACTACAACTTTGAACCACAAAGTTAATTAAAAGTGTAAGTGAAAGTAACTCGTGTGTTCCGCAGAGTGCTGAACATCGACGGCGCGCTGGACTTCGACGAGCTGAACACGCCGCTGTACTCGCCCGCGCCGCACACCACCGCGCCCACACACAACAAGTACGTAGCATCTGTTGTCTGGTTGTACCAGGTGCAAACATTACACTAGCTTTTTGAGGTGCTCTGAAGATTGGAAAAACGTTGGCAATAATATCTCGTTTAGATTACTTCTATGGGGACAAAACAGAAGTCGCGATACTTTTTGAACACACTGCGATTATAAGAGTGCTTATTGGCCTGTTTAATCTACTCTTACTGAGACATATCAACGTGACTTTTGGTATAGTAAAGTGTATTTAGTATTTTTAATGATACGTTAAGGTCTTCTGTGTTATGTAGTCATTGTATTATTTGTACGACTTGCAGAAGGTGTACAAAGTGCTTGGAGGGCGGCGACTTCGCGGGCCCGTGCCACCTGCTCGGACCTAACAGGGACCAGCTGCGGGTATGTACCACATACATGTTTACGTACCATGTTTTATTTCCTTTTACATTATTATAGCGAATATATGTGCAAAAAAATAAATAAGTACCATAGTCAAAAATTCTACAGACCTGACACAGTGGGTGATTGTGGTAGATAGTAAACCTCATCAGCATATTATATCCCATCTCATTAGAGGTTTAAAAAATCTGCTTGTATAATTTATTTATTCATACCATTACAATAAATGCACCTTACAGCTACGCCAAAGTGGTACTTAAATTGTTTTGTCAGAAAAGCAAATATAGAAACTTCAGAGCCAATTCCCATCAGACGAGGTGCCATGTGACTCTGCTTTGTAACAAAATATTGTTATTTGTTTGTCCCCAGATCCAAGTGGTGATCCTCCCGCTGACAGACTACTGCGTGGTGGGCCCCGAGTCGTGATGGCGCGCACAGTACACACATCACGGGACTACTACTACCACTGAACCTGCCTCCATCCAACTACTTGTGGGTCGAGGCCACTGCTTGCGATGCTGATGCTGCGACTAGTAGTGTGCTCACTACCATCACACACCTGAACCACATGACTGTTACTATCATTGACAATATTCCTACTTCCAGCCAACTTTGATGGAAACCAGTTACGTTCATGTACAGGCATGCTACATGTATTAAGGTGTCGCTTCATGTGATCCAGTGGAGACTTCCCGCCGCACTGGCAAGTGGTTAACAATAATATAAGTAATGGTTCGTGTTGTTGTCGGGAACTGGAATAATTAACTCGAAGTAATTAGATTTGTGTAAACTCCTTTTTATCAAACAAGTCTCGTCGTTGTGGCGCTATGATATCTTTGGTTAATTTTGAACCGACTCAGAAAGTAATACACTTTGTGATCACTGTGTGATTTGTGATTCACTGTGTGATCTTAATAATGCGATTTACTGTCTGAGTTTTGTTCATGAGAAATAATCGTCGGATAATGTTTCTTATCAAAGTGATAAATCTTTGATGTTTTTTTTGCTTTATCTCAATTTTATTATACTGTTTATAGATAAACGTTAATTATTACCATATTCATTCAAAATTAAGAGCACATAACCTATACAGCTTTTGTGTTGATCTAGAAAATAATCCTACACTAAATTCCACCCAAATTTGTTCAACTATCAATTGAGAATTTTATTTCGACGTAAGTATTATGATTTGCTTATTATTTTATATTCGGTAATATAATAGTATGTCTTGTACAGTCAGAAAAAGTCTGTGTATACTGTTTTCTTATCGCCGGGTAAATAATTCTTCAGTTAGACATAGTACATAATGTTGTGTTTAATTGATTAGTGGCTTGTTTTTCCGGGTACTATGGAAGTATTATTATGGTACTACTATTATAATATAATAGTCAACAATCGAAGACTGCCAAATATAACTATAATATTAGTTCAGATTTCTAGAGCAAACAAATTAATTACATGAAGGCAACCATTAAAATAAATGAACTTGTATGGCGGTGTTGTGCAGATACATTATTGTGTATTATATGAACTTGTATGGCGGTGTTGTGCAGATACCTACATTATTGTGTATTATATGAACTTGTTGTGTATCGGTGTTCAATATTGGCATACATCTATATAAGTAATTTAATTTCATCTGAAGATCGCTGTTATTGTTTATTCATCATATTAGTTAAGTTAGACTTGTTCTCATCATAATTGTATTTAAAAAAGTTAATTTATGAAAAACAAGTAGAATGTAAAATTGCGTATAGCTTTATTTATGTTTAGGTTTTGTTATTTCAATGAGTCATGTTATGTTTGTATCGAGTGCAATTAAAAACTGTTAAACTCATGCTATTTGTGGAAGTCAGTATGTGAGTGGCCAACTCTAGTGTCGCGAGTTTTCAACCCGGTGTCGGCCGCGACCTCTTGGATTGTTTGCTATCTGTTGTATATTGAATAATAAAAAATAAGCTAGCATTATTCATTTGTTTTTATTTTATGTAGTTTTAATGACCAAACAGGGTGATGTGTCACCCTGTTTGGGAATAAAACACGATATACGCAAATAAATGTTTATTCTATAAAATGATCAATACAACAGAGAATAATTGAATAAAGTAAGGATTATTTGAAGCGTCGTCTAATATTACTGTTGAGCGTGTTGGAAGGAAATATAATACAGGGTTACTGGCCAAGGATACTACTTACAGACAATGTACGTATTGGGTTCATATTTTACTGACAACAATATAATTTTAAAAGAAATAAAGTTTTATCATTATGATGTGTTTAGTGAGGTACCTAGTACCCAGCGGAGTAAAATAACCTTATTCTTAAAGAATAGCTCAGTAATGTGTGTGGAGCTGGAGAGCCAGCTGGCTCGAGCAGGACGTATTTATGCATACGTATACAGGCTGAGAACAGGAAACACTTAATATTATATTATTTTTAGTTACACAAAACTTTCCTTCATTGTAAACTTTTCCTTCTACACCTGTTTATAATAGTGTAAGTATATTTCATCATACACCACAATTTAATGAAACCATTTTTTTTCTCAAATATATATATAAAAGAGACTGAGTATTTCCGATAGCAGCTACATCTGCCGCTTATTCTATACATTCAGCACAATATACATAAACGAAACTAAGTTTCGGAGCAAGTTACACTTCATTATTATACACAGGGAACGCAATCAATTGACTTCATATTAATATATATTACAAACAATACAGTGTCCACCACAATACTGGATTTTGTCAGAGAATATAAAACAACATCTGGAGTATATTTGAAACATTGCAAACATGGGAATGTAATTACAAAATAACTGTAGATCACATTTGTATAATACATTCCATAATACTTTAAATGTACAGTAACATTTGAACCAGTATTAGATGGAAATATCACTTGCACCATAAAAATACACAAAATATAGTTAAGTACACGCTAAGTACAGATACAATGCTAAATAAATGTGTTTAATAAAATCTCACATAATGTATGCTTGACAGATGGCCTAGATTAGCGCACAAATTGTAAATTTAGATCAAAAGCAACGTTATTTTGCTTTTTGGTATTCACAGTCTTATTTCCCTTACACGATAAGTATTAGTTTTATGTCTGTCACATAGAACAATCAAGCAAAGATGTCTCACGTACTGAGTTAACAGACACGTTGCCATGAGCCTATCTAGTATAAAAGTGGGCAATTAAAACCACTTTTTTATGAAAAGAAAAACACAAAGAAAGAATTAATAATCCAGATCTAAGACACGGATTCATAGTGTTGGGGAGAATAGTCTCCCCAACACTTCAGTATTGATTATTATATTGAGTAGTCAATAGTAATACTATCATTCGTCCAATTTTAGATGTAATGAGACGTTTATTACGTGCAAGAAAAATAAAAGTTAAGAATTAGTTTTGAGACAATTAACTTAAATTCTTGTAATAATAGCTTGATTTCCCTACATAACAGACCGCTAAAGTTATTTTAGAAAGAGATTTATTGTCCACGATACATTATTTCGAAAAATACTTTCAGTGTATGTTTTTTATTACAATTTCTATCAAATAGTGTTTATAATTTCGTATCTTACTTGTTCTATCACAGCGAGCGCAATGACTATGAAATGACACTTGAATACGTGACTAACTCCCGACGCAAAAAGGTAGGTTGTATAAACTTATGTACATCTGTATATATGGAATTTGTATACATACAGCTTCCAAACGAATGGGCTGATTTTGATGCGATTACAACTGAATATGTATTACTTTTTGTGTCGAGTGTCATTGAGTTTGTTCTAAAACAGTACATGAATACTAGCAAGCGTAAAGCCGTCACATACTACTAGGTCGCACCAACTACACATTCAATAACTATACGAATATGGACCCTATTCACTATAGGATAAGGAACAACACGACCGATTCTGATTTGCCGCGATGTTTACATAAGTACAGAATACGGATAATTTAAAAACTAGTCCTTAAATAATAATTTTCATTAGAAAATTTCTTCAACATTTTTATCGTTAAATATTGGAATAATTTAATACGTACATACCTTTTAACATCGATTTTTAAAGAACATAACTGTCCATGAAGAATTTATGCAATAATTAGTCGTGGCAAGTCAGAATGGAGCGGTATAAGGTTGAGATTGGATTGGTCTGAGCGGGCAGTGTGGTGACTCGACCTGACTTACTTCACTCCGCAGCATCATAGCAGCAGCTCCTTGGGGAACAGGTTCATCGCCGCGTAGTCCTCCAACACCTGGGGAGAAGAAAAATGACTAAATATTTACTTTATTACCCATAGGCACGATAACATTATGGAAACTACTATACTAGTGGGTTACTGTTTGTTCTGATACGCGAGCGTAGTCATTGGAATCCACTTGCTGTTTAGAAAACCTTAACACAATTGAATTCTACATTTAACTTATAATTGATAGGCGGTGAAGGTAGGTACATGTCCTTGTGAGCCCTGCACTGTGTACTAAACCTGTATCGGAGGCACCTACATCAAGCTACGCTTACTAAGTGCGGTTGACTCTGGTGCCGTGTATATTCCATACATATAACCCGGTCACATTATCTCGAGACCTGGCGCCGATTACGTCACGTCGCGTCGGCGCTCTGATATGGTCCGCTACCATCCTCTTGTAGGATCTAGCAACGAAAGTGCTAACCGTACTGACGCTCCGCGGCAAGCGCGGGGAGGTGGAAGGAGAACGGGGCGGGAGGTTTCCATTCCAGCGAGGTCTCGAGATAATGTGACCGGGTTGTATATATATTGAAGAGTACCTCACGCAGCGCGTGCAGCGTGGGGCGCGCGTGGGCGGGCGGCGCCAGCGCGGCGGCGCGGCCCCCGTCCAGGCACAGCTGCTTGTTGAGCAGCAGCTCCGCGCTGGCGCTGGGCTCCAGCGGCGTGTGCGCCAGCGAGTACCGGCGGCACATGTCCGCCCACGCCGTCAGGTGCTTGTCGTTGGCCTCCTCCGCCACGGACGCGATGTCTTGCTGCCAACACACGGTGACAAACCATTATACAACCTGCACATCTGTGATTGGAATAACAACTAAAATAAGTGACGTGAATGGCGAACCCGCAGACCAGCAAATAAATTGTCACTTTTTTAACGTTCGTCGAAGGTTACGCTCGACTAAAGCCAGCATGCACGTACCTACGTCCTGGTCTTCAAACTAGAATACTACAGCAGTACGGGCTGGCTGTAGTCAAACGTAACCTTTTACAAATGGTTCGCCGTTCATGCTAATAAAGCGTAATAAATAGTGACATATTAGGAACTTATACCCAGCCATTGCCCAGCAATGGGATTCAAAGAGCTGCAACTGATCTAGCTTATTCTGTGGTCATTATCAAGTAGTAGGTATATGCCAGTCTACAGCTCCACTGTGACACTTGAGTGTAACACCTACTAAAGATACTGATGAATTGAGACACGCGTTTTAGAGTAGCTGATTGTATTCAAGCCGATCTTAATCGAATATTTTCAGTTACAAACTAGACTATTACGAGTATTTCCAGTTTCTGTCACCATCATCTCCTAGTTTCCTACTCGTGGCCCGTGGTGTAAAATATCGACCATATACATATCTGACATATTGGAGTTCTCGCGGAAATACACAGTCATGTTACTTTATTTCAGCTAGCAAGTGTCATAACATTGTAAGTACTATTTGCTGTTACAATGACTGCTGTGACTAATTACGACAATGAATGATATCAGCCTCTCCTCTCTAAATAATACGCATGCAACAGTAATAATCGAATGTTTAAATAACTTGTAGGAACCTAATTATTGTATTAAAAGCTATTTGATTACTATTTATAAATTAAATTCCGTAAGCCAAGAAGAACTCTGTCATAAATGAAATAATTTTATTTACAATAATAAAATATAAAAACAAGGAAAGAAAAACTAAACACTCTACTTCTAACTACTACAAATAGGGGCACTTAGAAAATCTTTAGAAAAGCCTAAAGATAATCTAAGTGCTCCAGCCCACTACCAGAGGGCAGCGTGCCCAGCATACTGGCCGCATTACCACGCTGGATGGCAATGCTGATACGTTGAGCCAGAAAAAGGCCAGCATTTTGGTCATGCGTCGCGTCAACCAAGCGCTCCGAGAGGTTTTGGAAAATAGTATGGGCTCCCGGACCCCACGGCCCCAAAGTCTCGACTCCAATGTCATAAATTATATTGTTATCAAAACAGAAAATAATCCTTGATGCCTGATAAAAAGATAAAGAAAGCAAGAGAAATATTTGGCGACTGACACCATCGGCCCATTAGCTCAGTTGGTTAGAGCGTCGTGCTAATAACGCGAAGGTCGCGGTTCGATCCCCTCATGGGCCACACTCTCTTTTTGCATCTCTACCTTTTCTTCAGAAGTACGATAATTGGGTACCTACAGTAGAACACCATACAGTACCACAATATATACGGATCATGGCTAATAAATAATTTGTAGACATAAATGACGTATTTTTAAGATAACGTTTTTGTTTTTAGGTAGTTTCTTTTTACTTCAGAAAATGAAACTGTGATGTTGGAAACACCAGCTAAGGAAGTAGGAAGGTCCATATGAATATAAAACTAGTATAATACCTTAGCGATGGTGGAGAGCGCGGTCCCGTAGTAGTCGTGGCTGATGTTGAAGAGCTGCGCCACCAGCTCGGCCAGGCTGCCCTGCGTCGAGTTGGCCTCGTCCACCACGTTGTACGTCTGCAGAGCACATATCACTGCTTACAAGACGAGCTTCTATTAATCACATCCAATCACGATTGCACCCGATTATTTGAAGGACTTCGGTATCTGTTCGTGATTATCAAAATAAAGGAACAGTCGCCGCAGTTAGTCTTTGGAAGGGTGACCGTTGCAAAGATCAAATGGCATTTACATCTGGTCGCTTTGTGGGTCGGATGACTTGTTACATTGAAGTATAACATTGTTTAAGCCATTTGACAGGCTTAAGGTCAAAGTCGAAGTCATTTATTCATAAGAAATGTCTTACAAGTCACAGAATATAATATAAATTTATAACAAAATGATTACGATACATGAACAAACATGTACACAAGTACCATTATACATTTATTCTAATTTATATGTATCTAATGATTGAGGAGTGGTTGTAAAGGCCCAGTCACCTGGTGGTTGGTGTCGGGCCTGGTGGCGAGCGTCCAGATGGCGCGGCACAGGTCGCGCACGTGCACGGTGTTGAGGCGCAGCTCCGCCGTCCACAGCAGCTTCATGGTCTCGCCCAGGTGCTTGTAGATGGCGCCGTACAGCAGCCGGGGCGCTGCCCAACATACATAATATCATGGGTATAGCATCGAGCATGCATCTCGTGGCATTAGACCGTGATGCCATACCAATCAATCTACGGGCGCCTGTCTGTCAGACGCGAAAAGTCACAACTATTTGAAAGCAAACAGCCGTAGAACCACATAAACATAGATTTAAAGAGACTTGTAGCAAGCGAAAATGCTTAGCGCTTTGCTAAACGCCTGCGCCTGGTTTGTGCACGCCGTAACATCATGGAAACAAGGGTGAACATTGAAACAACAATGTAAAGTAATACTAACTCAAGCTCCTGCGGTCCCCGACCCCGTACACGATGGCGGGCCGGATGATGGTGTAGTTGAGCTCCTCCTTGAGGCTCTTCAGCTCCGCCTCCACCTTGCTCTTCATGCGACCTTCTACTGTCCACGGCTCGATGGGGCCGTCCTCTTTGTGGGGCTGGTGAAAGTTGTTATTAATTTTTTTTAATAGGAAAAAAGAACCAGTTTGTTAATTGATTACAGAAAACCAATTTTAAAATGCAATGTGATATAGGCACGTCAGCACATTGCTGCTTGCCTACAAATCAAATATATTTCTTTGTTATTCATAAGAAAGTACACATTTGGTTTGTCAACAATTTAGTTTAGCTCTTACAAGTAAAACTGTTTATCATTCCTATGTTCGCCTGTAGCATATCAATACATGACTACCTTGTCAGAGCTGTACATCTGGCCGCTGGACAGCTCCACCAGGCGCGGCACCCGCAGGCGCGCACACTGGCGCGCCACGTTGGTGCTGAGCGTGACGATGCCCTCCGCGTACACGGCCTCCGTCTGCCCCACGCGCGTCTCGCCCGCGCAGTTGGCCACCACCAGCCACATCTCTCCCTCGCCGGGGTCCAGGGCTGACGCGCATGATGCTGGAAACATTGCACACGGTACAGAACCTGGGAGCCAACATAATGAATGAATCATGACAGGGTGACCACACAATAAATCTTTCTTTACTTTATTACATTTTATATAGGAATAGGTCAATTTTGTAACTTCGGTGTAAAGCAACAAAGGAACAAACACTCATTAACTAATACAATGGTATGATTTAACCATACTGTCTCTTACTGCTGAACTAGGTATTTTTTGCTTCTAGGTTAAATAAGATTGCTACATTTATTGCTGAAAAAAAAGGTTTTTTCTGCTTCTTTCCATTTGTCTCTACCCTGAGCCCTATATCTCTTACATAATATAAGTTATTATTTCCTTGATTGTGTAGGTATTTGTTGTTGTAGCAGGCCTACCTAACATAAAACAAAATGGCGCGACGCAACTGAATTATATACCTACTGCTCTGTCCGTTACCCACGCGCAAGCCAAATTGAAACTTTACATTTCGTGTTAACGTTCATATTGCGCTGAATACCGTCCGAAACTCGCCCGATGGTCATGGTTGTCACGTGTAATGAATGTGGGCTTGTATTACTTTCGTGTTATGCCTAATCATTGGTGAAACGTTTGTTCCCAGTTTATATTTCATAAGTGACTTTGTTTGACATAATATTACAATAAAATATTGTACTAGGTACTTGTTAAAACTCGAATTGACATAAAAATAATTTATAAATAGGTCATTCTGGTATTTGGCTAGATTATTTATATCTAGTCATGTACTAGGTACCTATGTAAATATACCCATAGCACATAAAAACGAAGGAAGGATCTAGTACGTCCTGCCACAGAGTAGGGTACAAGTACCTAGTGCTGCGATGCGTCTGTAGGTGTAGGTACACTGTAAGTAGCTGTGACTCGCGTCGCGGCACGTGAGCCGCGGCACAACTGTGGCGCAGGTGCGGGACGCGGGCAGTCTATCTTTTTTCGACTAAAACGTGCTAAAGCGTTATCGAGTGATAACGCTTTAGCACGCTTTAGTAAAAAAAAATATTCCACCATTTACATTTTAGGTACTTATTAGTAATTAAACAAACTGATGTTTGATTAAATGAAAGTAGATTTAATATACATTCATGGATATTTATCTACTTACTTGCACATACGGGTGGTCCAAAAGAGTACCTACCGCGGCCCGACCGTTCTCGGCCAATGCCTTTGCCATTTGCTTAAGATTTTGTATGTTGGAATAAATAGCGTACCTAGTTACTTTTTTATCGAAAATATTTAAGTAAATTTCTTGACCATATAATACAGACGTTACCTATGGCCTACATTGTGTGTTTTTCGTGAGTAAGTGACTGAATCAGGTACCTAACATTTTTTTATGTCGTGGGTACTAGATAACGGATATAATACTTTTATACTTTTCTTTTGTACTTACATACATATTATACATACAAAAGACCAGACTCAACACAAGTAACTATAAATTTTAAAATTCATAAATACTTGTGTCACGCGGGAATCGAACCCGCAACCCCTAGATTAGAAGGCAGAGCCACTACCAACTAAGCTAACAGGCAAGTCAAGGCCATTGTATTTTTTGCTCATTTTGTCACGCGGAGTGCGGGCGAGTGATGTGCCGTTTGACACACGACTGCCGAGCGTACTTTACTGTGCCCTCCGCGCGCCGCGCGTTACTAACCGGGAGATAGGTTTCTGGGTTGTAGTTAGGATTTTTTTGTATGTATTTATAAATTCTTTATATTTGATTTAGTACACCTCTGACCCTTTTCTTCTCAGCTAATCGTGTCCATCCAAAGGTTGCCTGGAAGAAATCGCTTAAGGCGATAAGGCCGCACATATGTACGTCATCATAAATTTATCCTTCCATGTATTTCTTTCATGTTGGTGTGCAATAAAGACATTATTATTATTATCTCCATATTCATTTATTTACAACTATTTTTAATTTTTTTACAATATATGTATAAAAAAAAAATATCATAAAAAACTTAAAACTAGTGACTAGCCGGCAACGGGGCAGGACCCAAGCAACCGGTGGTAGAGGCTACAAAGAAAGGAACCTCCGGACAATACGCGCCGTGTCAAGGATCACTGCCTTCTGTATCTGTCCCTTAACCCAACCTTCCAAGGAGAGCCTCTCAAGGTGTTGATCGAGGCTCTTCGCTATTAGACCGTTCACCGAAACGACTATCGGGACAATCATCGTCGAATCAACATCCCACATGGCGGTAATCTCATGGGCCAAGTCAAGGTACTTGCTGACTTTGTCCTTCTCGGCCTTCACGAGATTCACGTCATGTGGTATGGTGATGTCAACAATAACTGCCCGGCGCTGGGGCCGGTCCACTATCACAAATCAGGCTTATTGCAAGGAATACTCCTATCCGTGATAATGGTTCGGTCCCAGTAGAGCAATGCACGACCATTTTCGAGAACTGGCTCTGGTACATATCTTATTATTATTATATTATTTACTTTACTTGTTTTATTTTTTTATTAATTTTATTTAAGTGGAATCATTGTTAATGTCATTGTATTCTTTATCTTGCCAGTCATTTGCATAATTTCCATGAAAGTATTATTTACTGTTAGAAATGTTTCCGTTATAATGCTTATAAAGTATGAACAATGCTGTTACAGGTGTTTCATTACACTTATGAGACAATACATGTGATTTCAGTGAAACATTCGGGAAAGTACTTGGTTTTGAAACATTATATCATCATTGAACTTGGGGAACATGACCGTAGTTCATAGTAATTTATTTATAAACAGAGTTCACATGTCATATCACAAAATTATATCAATATACCACATAGCATATTCATCATACATCTCAGTTTATGTATTTGGGCCACAGACTGAATTTTATCTTCAAGTAATAGTTTATTTTCTAAACACCAACATAGGTACATGTTTAACTCATAATGATCATACATCATGTACTTATACATATATATTTAGTAATATATTTATATTATACATACTCTTGTTTACACTTACTAAAGTTGCTAGTTGTATTTAATCTTACAAAGCTTTATTATGTATTAAGTTTTCAATATGTTTAAATAATAATATCTGAACCGTAATTGTAAATGTTGAGGAAACTCCCGACTAGAGTATTGTTTAGTATGCAGTGCATGATAGTGAGACAATGGCTTGCTCGGTGCCACTTGTTTATTGTTCCAGAGCTCTTTGATATGTCTGCTGTATGCAGTATGGCAAGCAGGTGAGCCAGGCTACACACTTGAAATGGCATTGAATGACTCAAGGAGTATTTATTGTTTTTAGTAATTTTTCATTACACAATACACCTGAAACATAAACAATTACAATAACACTTCAGAAAAAAGTTTCTGTAAGCCACGATTTTTCAGAGTAGCAAGTGTAATTTTCTCAGAGGTTTATGATGATGATATTATGTTTATGTATGTATGTATTAAGGAAGGAAAGTAAACTCAAAAGTCATTAATAGAAGTAATGCTTGATATAGAAGGAAGCTTATGCACACAGTGGGACCTATAAGCTGCTTATGAACACAGTGGGACCTATAAGCTGCTTATGCACACAGTGGGACCTATAAGCTGCTTATGCACACAGTGGGACCTATAAGCTGCTTATGCACACAGTGGGACCTATAAGCTGCTTATGCACACAGTGGGACCTATAAGCTGCTTATGCACACAGTGGGACCTATAAGCTGCTTATGAACACAGTGGGACCTATAAGCTGCTTATGCACACAGTGGGACCTATAAGCTGCTTATGCACACAGTGGGACCTATAAGCTGCTTATGCACACAGTGGGACCTATAAGCTGCTTATAACAATGATGGCTAATTAATTGATTTATTAGTCATTATACATCTACATAAGTAGATCAATCAAATTAGTTAGTTAAAATACTCAAACTATGAGACAGATATTTTTATACAAAGGTTGAAAAAACTGTTAAGGCCTACTTAGTTGAAACCAAATAATATTTGTTGGCACTCTCTCATTTGGTAATAGGACCAGAGTGAGACAACAAGTGAAAGGGTGCCATACAAACAATAGCTTGTGTTCTATCACCAGACTATAATAATGAGTAGAAGAATGTTAATCACCTCATAATAAGGTATTCAACTACCTACTCAAGTTTATTTATATCTGTTTAAAATTCATGCAATGCCATGATAGAGTAATTAACATTTTCTAAAAGTATAAAAACTATTTCTCTTTGTTATTATGTAGAAAGTTATTGTATGTCAGTAGACCTGATATAGCCTGTCTTTACATTTAAGTGACAATGGTTGTTTTTGTTAGATAACTAGCTACTTAGCAAATGTAAAGTTGGAAAGAAAAGGAATGAGAATTATTAACGAATTCATGTCACAATTTATTATCACTATAGCTGCCCTTGCTAGGCCCTGAGTAGAACTATTGAAGCAAATGAAGAACAAATATCTGGCAAACAAGGTAAGGAAAACAGTTATTTATTGAAACAAATGATCCCAGCTAACTATATTTGTGTTCCTACTAGTGCATTAAGAGGAAATGAATCATCCTCTGAGATAAGTTTACCACAAACAAGTCATTGACATATTTTTATCAGTATTTTTATGAAGCTCTCTAATCACTGCAGTTTGACATGCTATTAACAAATTAATGCTCAACTGTTTGATAAAATAAGTTGATTTTTATTTCAATTAATAAAATTGAAAATTGGCGCCATATTTAGCTTGATTGGATTAACAGGATTCATTTTGATAACATGCTTTACACAGTAAGATGCATACACTGGCACAATTAAACATTGTTATCAGAATTCAACCTCCATTATATTACACTTTCATCTAAGTAAGTAGATGCAATAGCTGTATTATATTATATTTACTACTACTACTACTATTTTTTTTTGTATCTCCATACCTGGCCATAATCCAATCAATACAGTGTGATTGAATTATTGGTAGGTAACTTAATGAACGTGTAGAAGGGGTTACTCACTCTGATTAATAAGGTTAGCGCTCTTGTACTCGACGCGGGGGTCTTCGAACACCTTGCTGTGTGTCGGGTTGAGGAACGCCAGCTGCGGCGGCGTCTTGTCCACGACGCGCACGCTGCTCACCAGGTCATTGCTCACCAAGTACTCCACCAAGTTCCGGCCGATGAAACCGCACCCTGGGACAAACACCGCACAATCAGAACAAACGACAACGACCGATGACTAACACCTCCGGCAGACCGTTATGAAAAAACTATCACATGGGCTGGGTCACTGAACACGATATTAGTGAATAATGGTAGGATAACAAAGACGGAATTTACAGTAGTAAAAGCACCATATTACCTCCTAAAACCAATACTCGTGGTTTTGAATTATCGCCGGCAGAATCGGACATTTCGCTGGCCGTTTTACAAAATACGAATGACAGATATGATGACTTTGACAGCTCTATAGACAGCAGGTTTTAAGGTTGCTAACAATAAAAAATCACCTCATCGTTTTTTTGGGTGTAAAGAGAGAAAGAGAAGGATGAAAATCCTTGCAAGTAAGTAATAAAAAATTGATAAATAATTTTAATATTTCCACATTGATATACTACATGTTTGAAAATACACTATAATGTTATTATTTTTTAAAATGGAGAAACACGACCAAAACTAATAACTTTAGCCGACCTAACCCTTATCCATTTACTTAGGTGAGTAATCAATATAGGAATAGTGATGAGGAAGGCAACTCCACTGACAAGTGAAACTATGAAGACCAGATGCGTAGTCTTCTTCTTGCCAAGAGGACCCACGAGGAATGAAATAAGTATGGTCAGAAATCCAGGCGTCATAGAGTAGATCATAGTCGCATTGACATCGATGGTGTTATCGCAGTCAGTTACAATCTGTTGGAAAAATATGAAAAAAAATATAAGTAGGTACTTAAATACTAAATGATATACATCTATGAAATAGAAATATACTCAAATAATTTGTAGTTCTGGTTGCCTGGCTAGCAACTTCACTTAAAGTCTTTCCAGTCGCATCTTCACCCTTGAAGTAAGCATTAGTCATAGTTGGTACTAGGGATGTTACGGAGCTTCGACTCCGGTTCCGATAAGTCGGAACTTCCGATTGATATTTGACCTCCGACTCCGACTTCGGCTCCGACACTATTCAATCGGAGGTCAATCGGAGCATACACATCAATAGCGGCGGCCGTGATCAGCGCGTACGAACCTGTTTAAACTTGTTGCGCGGGGAAACCCCTTTGTGATATTTGACACTTTTTGTCGATTACAGGCGCGGGGGCGATGTGGCCCGATCGTTGTTCTGTGGTTGTGGTTGGTACCCACATTGTGAAACCCGTTGAGCTGTAACAGCATTGTGCCATTGTATAAAATTTAATTTAAATGAGCTATTTAATTCAGAGAATACTATAATTAAACTTACGTCATATAAGCGCACAGCAGAAGGCAGTACAACATCATTGAATTTTTGAGCGGTGGTGGTTTGAATAACGGCGCGGTTTGGTTCCACATTTTGCGCAGCAGAGAAGTAGGTATCTTTACTTTGTTTAATAATATCGGTGAACTGCACCTCCAATATGCAAATTGTAATAAATGGACAAATAATAAACGAGACCCTGACCAACCATATACAACACACAGGACACACACACACAGGATACACAGGATCCTCAAGACCTAGCGCAAGGCTCAGTAAGCCGTCCGAAAGTACAGAATCAATTCACAAATACAAAAACATTTTGTGAAGATGTACGTACGAGAACCCTCGTACGTACATCTTATATATACCTACCTATATAATTAATAATATATTTTTAATAGATATATTATATTTATTTTAACTAATATAAATTGTTGGATGAATTTTGTATCTTAAATGGGCAACATTTGAAAATTTTACTTTTTATAGTGTTGGTGCGATGCACGATTAGGTTATTTAGCCCATAAGATGCATTTTGCAAACAAAAACTTACAGGAAACGATGATTTGTCGTTTCCAGTGTTGAGAATATCTTTTAGCACTTCCATGGCTTCCTCGTTCCTTTCCTTGCAAAGTAAGAATTTAGGGCTCTCCTTGGTGAAGAGGCAGCACAGCAGACACCCCAAGATTCCAGGAAGGCATATAACTTGTATCAGCAGCCGCCTTGGTCGGTACTCCAAGCCCAGCCAAGAGATCTCCACTCCGAAGGTCAAATTGAATATCGGGATTGCGAATACTGTAACATATAATTATTTGTTTAACTCCTGCATCTATAACGCCTACTACAAATGGCTTAGCAAGATCTATTTATTTTCTACCTATTTTTCTCATTATAACGTGGCAGAGGAAGGCCAAGACCCGCTGGAGTTAGGATTTCGACCGGTTTCGGGGTGCCTGGCGTGAGGCAGCTATCGACCGGGACACATGGAGGGAGTTGGGGGAGACCTTTGCCCAGAAGTGGAACACAATGAGTTAACAAAAAAAGGTAGGTAGGTAAATATTCATAGATCTCAATACGTACCAATGCAATAGTTACTAGAATGAAATAAAGTAGCCCCTGTATGTATCAACCCGATAATTATTAAGGGAGTTATCATTTGTAAATACCAAAAACCAACAAGATAAAATTGGCGTCTCAAAATATCGTCTTTTGTTTGCAATAATTTACTCGTATTTAAATTATAATTTTAAGCATGACGTAATGTAGATAGTAACAATACTTTGATATTTTATTAAGAAACCGCTATCGAAAGTGGTTGCTATTATAGTATAAGTATAGTTCCTACATTATTTATCTTTAGTAGTTAGCAGATACCTTATGTTTTAGATGGATACCTATACGTGCGGTATCGGTGGGTGTGTCTGGTAATATTTGGAATCATCACCATGAGTAGCGTTTAAGAGCCAAATATTGTTTTCGCCGGAAATCCGAAACTCACAATGATAAGTAGGTACGGTGTGGTATGGTGGAAGACTGCTGATTTTTTAATTTACATGATGGGACCTATAACATACCCGTATTGACTAAAGTAGTTGGTCATAATATGTAGGTTTGTCTGTTCTTAATTAAGTTACTAAGACCACAATTACTTCACTAAGTATAGCATTTTACGATAGCTACGATCCAAGTCGATCCCTGATATTAAAAGACGCCATTTTCACGGTCACGACCAAGATCCTCCAACTCTGTATTCTGTGTAAATTTGAAACGTGCGGAGGTTCTCTTCGATCTTACTTACACACAGTATCGTAGCATTTAAATTTCCGGTTGTAACCGGTCGTATTCGGCTGTAGCCACGTACACACTTCAATATTATACTTATCTATAAATAAATAAAATAAAATAAAAATAGCCTTTATTTCCATTTGAAGTTATAAAAGCAAAAATTTTTTTTAAAGCTACAAGTTTCAATTGATTTCTATAAAAAGTCAATCACAAAAAAATAAAATGTCACCGTTTTGATACAATAAATGCAAATTCCATAATATGTTACAATTATTCCAAGTCAAAACAAAGTACGATACATAGATTAATAATTATAAAATTGATGTAAGTCATAATAAATTCTATTGTATGTTGAATGTCAAAATGTTTGCATTATTATTTATGCGCGTCTATAGGGATCGTCCAGTGTTGGACGTAGGCCTCCTCCAACTGTTGCCACATGTCTCTGTCCTGTGCTGTCCGGGTCCACAACTTACCAGCTACCAACTCTATTTCGTCCTTCCATCTTCTCACCGGTCTTCCTCTCTCTCTTTTACCATCCCTGGGTTCCCAGTGTAGCACTCGTTCGCTCCACCTGTTGTCGGTAAGCCTCGCAGTGTGGCCAGCCCACTTCCACTTAAGCTTCGCGGCTACATGTAGAGCGTCTACTATTTTGGTTTTTTGGCGTATAACTTTACTGTTTACGCGATCTCGCATTTTGAGTCCGAGCATGCTTCTTTCAGTCGCTCTTTGAAATGTTCTTATTTTAAGTAACACGTCTTTATTTGGGGCCCATGTTGGCAGCCATATAGCAGGGAGGGTATGATAGTAGTTTCAAAAACTTTCTTTTTGATATGCATAGGAAGATTGCTTTTGAAAATTTCCTTGTTCTGCCAATATTTATATATACTTATCTATACCTACATATAATAAAGCTGTAACAGGTCGGTGTCTGTACATTGAAGATAATTGAAAAAAAAATAGTTGAGAGGTCTTCATTGATGCAATAGAACACAAAAATCATGTTAAAAAAAAACTGTTTGTCTGTCGGTATGTTTGATCGTTATAGACTCGAAAACGGCTAAACCGATTTGTCTACGGTTTTCACTAACATTTTGGTGCATTTTTAACTTAACATTTAGTGTTTATTTCATTTCAATCGGTTCGGAAATAAAAAAGTTATGTTAATTTTAAACCATTTTATCTCAAAATAATGCGAGCGAAGCCGCGGGCGTCCACTAGTACATAATACATTTGTTGTATGCTTACGGAAAATGATGAACTGTGTGAGCATGGCGGTTGTGGCCATGAGGAACATCATGCGGCTGCGCAGGCGCGCCGGCACGCTCTCTCCCAGCAGGACGAATGCCGCCGCGTTCGCTGAAGAGGTGCTACAAACATAATTATAACAAGGTTACTAGGTATCTACTTGCTTGAGGGTAGGGGTCTCTATACCATGGTGATTACTGATTACCGTAGTAGACTTCAGGTTGATGTCACAAGTTACCAAGTAAGGGTGACTGGTCCATCATCATCATTGTCATATCAGGTCATATCGCTTACCAACAGGTGAATTTTAGTCATAAATGTTATTCATGCAAACTTATTTAATATAAATAAAGGTAGGTTGTTGTACTCACAAGGCAGCCGAGAACTTGACTAGGGCCAGCGACCAGTAGTTGGGCGTGAGGCTGGCGGCCACGTTGAGCAGCATGCCCAGCGGCATGGCCAGCACCAGCGTGCTGCGCCGCCCCGCCGTGTCCGCGCACAGCCCCCACAGGTACGACGACACCATCACGCCTTGACAAACATGGGCCTTGTTACACAGGAAGCTTGTCATATGCATTTTTAGATAGGAAGAAACTTTTATTATGGCAGAGCGCGAGATGACCGCGCAGCACGTCGCCAGCAGCCAGCGGTTGTACGCGCCGAAAACTACCATATAAATAGTTGGGTAATAAGTATATGTATACTTTTTGTCATATTCTTAACTGAAAATGTTCAGTTCTAACTAAAGAAAGAGCCAGTTCTAACTAATTCACGTGACAAAATTTTTATTTGTGTTTTTTTTCGCATTGTGATGAAAAGTGCCGTAACGTAACAAAATCGTGAGTAGACGACATTAAGGTGCCATTTCAATATATGGCATGCGACTAAACTCTCGAAGAAAAGTCGAGCTACAACAAAAAATATCTTTTAAGATAGGCCATTTATGTGTTACTAGTGGACGCCCGCGGCTTCGCTCGCATTATTTTAGGATAACAAGTCGCCTATGATATGACACTCCTAAGACCTCATACTACTTACATACCAAATATCATCATGATCCGTTCCGCCGTTTTTGCGTGATGAGCGTTAAAATAAACAGACAGAGACGCAGATAAATAGAGAAACAGATAAACAGACAAAAAATCTAGAAATTGTTGGAACGTGTTCTCCTATCAATTCGAAGTACTTATCTCCAAAAATTCCTTTTTAAATATCTTCAATGTTCAGACTTTCGACCCTCTTCAGCTTTATTATATGTTTAGATAGATATATGTTCGAGTATGGTTCTTCTCGCCATGTTCCCAATTAGTAGATTCGGCTCCCGATATACCTGATGTGGTAGAATACTGGTTATTCTGAGGTATAACAAAGATCAGATCCAGTAAAACGTAAGTACTGTATTCTTGTACTCTTTCTTATTCATAAATCTTAATCGATGGATACCTAGTTAGTTAATAAAATAACTCGTAAATTAGTTTGACTAACATATTATCTAAATCTGTAGTCCGATAGAAAGAAGTGGTTTACATATAAACCGAAAACATTCATAAAGATAACGATAAGCTGTTATATTTTTGGCCACTTATTTATTTAACAAAACATAATATGATTAAGGTACTAGACATTTCGGAGGCTCGTGTCTTGCATTAGGACACAGGTTAGGATTAACAATCAATCAGTTCACGAGGCTCGTGTCTTGCATTAGGACACAGGTTAGGATTAACAATCAATCAGTTCACCGGTGTTATTATTATTATACGATTGTAGAATGCTTTGTTCATCTAAATGCAGGGTGATGAAGGTATAACCACTGTAAGTCTAAAGCGAGTAGTCATATCGCACGGAGACCAGCGGACAATCGAGATAAGCTCACAGTGACCGAATGGCAGAAACGAAATCAAGAGCTCGAAGCCCAACAAGATGGTCAGGGTGTTTCACAATGAGTCGGATACCGGTTCCGATTCGATTGAGACCCTTCAATCGGAACGGAAAGGATCACAATTCTTCCATACGATTCCTTTAACAAATCTATTCGACAGAAAAATCGGAAAGTTTCCCTGAGCCAAAAGCTAGCGGATTCGTTTCCGTTAGTGATAAGTTTTAGTTTTTTTTTCTTGATATAAACCCCAATTTACACTTAATTATTTATTCATTTATTTTTGTATAGTAAATATGGTAAGATTGTCATTAAAGTATTATATTAAGGGTTCTACCAATGTAGGTATGTACTTAATATCTATCTATAATATCTATTACGAGCCGTTCGGATCATATCCGACTCATTGGGAAACACCCTAGATAAGGCCCAACTAAGTGCCTGTGTGTAATATCCTTATCTCACCAAAAAGTTTCTGTATTATAAATCCGAATGGCAAAAAGGTTACATTCAAATATACTTAAGTATTCGAAAAAAGAACATAAAAAAAGCCAACGATGTTGCAACATGTCTTCTCTTTTATTCGTGAGATTTCCCGCCAATTGCTATTTTACTTAAGTTTACTTTTAATCACCATAAAGTGTTCTACTCTATGAGACCGTTACATAAGATTATTTGCCTAAATCAACGATAAACCGAAAACTTATCATTCAAATAAATTTTGTTATAATTATTAGTCACCTTGTCTAAAAGTTAGAGTATGTCGCTACTAAAACAAAGAACGACAATTAATTAATCAATCTGCATGTTTCCTGCTATAAAAGTAAGTTTTATTCAGAGTTCCTATCTGGCTCTTTTATATTTTTGGGTGTGAAATGTAGAGTATTGATTAACCCTAGCATTCACTCGGGGATTTATAGGTATAGGTATACCAAATCATCATCGCTCAACATTTCAATTATCACGGGGGACATAATACATTGCTTTGCCCCTTGGTTTTAATACTAACCTAGCTTCAAATATGGTCACTTGGTCTATGTACATATTATGCGTGCTTTATACAGGCTATATACCTACTTACCCTATACATGTGTGTGTGTACGTTCTACTATAAGCTTACAATGCTGGGTACACTTGACACTTATCACTTGTATTTTGCATTTTATTTAAGAGTTATTATGGAAAGTGCGTAAACAAATCAAAATAAAACATGCACTTTTAGGTGAATGAAACCAATATTTTGATCTTGACATTTTATTTAGTGTTTATTAATGAGTGTTAGCGCTACACTTACAACTTATGTATTATTTTTAAAGAATATCCTAATTATTACTGTGCACAACACAACACTATTACAATAATGGCGGCCATTATTGACTTGACAATATCATCATACCTTATGTATGTACCTATGACAATTATATTACTTATTTAACTAAGTACCTACTGTAAGGTTATTTTTAAATGGATCTAGTTTTTCAATACTGTATTTAATTGTTTTTTTATAAATTATCTGCCATGCTGCGAATGCCAGCACCTTTAGTCATCGCTCACAATAATATTAAAGTGTCATGAACATGGTTGAGTATTTGATTCTCAAAGACTAGCAAAACGGTGAGTGTTGCGATGACATAGAGGTGGGGGTATTTATAGTCGTATAAAGGCAGGAGAGAGACGCGCGACGGGGTTGGCAGTTCCTGTTGAGTCGTCGTGTTGAAAGCCGCTCCCTCCCGTGAGGGATGCGTGCGCCGTTCGTCGTGCTGCTGCTCCCGAGCGGGAGGTCGACGCGCCTGCACCACCTCCAGGAACCACAGCCTGTCGTCCCGGCGCTATACCTCGCCACGTCGAGCAACGCCGACCGTCGCTGGTACGCCGCCGGACTGAGCGACTCGACGTGGTCGGGAAAAAGGCGCCGCAGCGGCAGGCACATCGCCACCTCATCACCTCACCACGTCGAGCAACGCCGACCGTCGCTGGTACGCCGCCGGACTGAGCGACTCGACGTGGTCAGAATTTCCCCGGGATCAGCGTGTCCCGGAGCCCAGCCCCTCTCAAGAAACAGTGATTTCAATGAGGTTCCTACCAGTCCCACTTAGGGGCTGGAAGACGACCCGACGTTCGCGACGGGGTTAGTCGGCCGTTGGAACTCGAAAGAGTGTTTTCAATAGATTGTGAGCTAGGAATTTAAGTCAGATTGACGATTGTGATTTAGAGTAATAAGTAAAGATGAATTATTATATTTGAAGTGAAATAATGAAGCTGGTGTTTAATTTATCCCTGTAAAGTAAGGGTACTCTTACACTACATATATTAGTCTATTACAATTGCGTTTACTGGTCAGCTGTCAGGTAGATTCTGGATCCTGGTTGTTTCTTATTGTATCAGCCTTCTCCATTTCTTTTGCTTCACGTGGCAGGAAGAATGAGACGGCAAGTCCAGCTGAAACAGAAGAAAGTAAGACAATTTAATACTCGGTTATTGTTTGTTATTATTATTATTACATTATCCACACTTCTACTATTCTGTCACTAACTGGGATTTGATCGATAAAAAATTAACTCGTTTTTAAACGACTTCAAAAAGAGGTTATCAAGTTTTTTTGCGGGTATGTTACGCGAGTATTCTTTTATATATGAACCTATTTCAATCATTCTTATTTTATTAGATGGAAATCGTTTTTGGGGTGGACCCATAAAATCTTTTTATTTCATTCGGTACTGAATTTTTTGAGAAAAAAACAATAATCCAACAAAATTATAAAGTAAATGCAAACCAATTTTATCTTTATTTCCAAAACTATTACTCGGATGCAGTCTTCTGTGATGTGTTTAAGTTTGTTTGGTGCAAGTTTCTAGCTATTTCTAACGATGAGAACTCACCAGAGGCCCTGCTGTACCTAAACATTAAATCTTCTAAATAACTAGCCCGATTTTAATGCGGTTTTCTCTGTTAGACTTAGATTTGTTTCGTTAATGAATTTATGTATGTGCTTCGTTGAATACTCACTAGAGGGCTCTTTAGTAGATATTTGTTAGCGCCCAAAACTAAAACTACAAGGCCGATTTGGATGCTGCTATCAAAATAGAGTTTGTTATTGATCGGGGTAGTGTGAATCTCTAGAATATGGACAGTCATAAAAGTTTTCGCGGTCGCTTCGCTAGCGCCTGGCTTGCTTCGCTCGCCTACTCTTGCTAAAACTACTAGGCCGATTTGAATGCTGCATTAATCATTGAGTTTGTTATTGTGTTATGTTCAAGTGCAAACCCATTCCTTGTCAATAAAAACATACTTACATCCAACAAGGATCACGTAACCGCTGATCATGGGCATGCAGTAGTCTGCCATCAGGACAGCAATGAGTTGGACACTCATGAAGCCAAAACCTCGAGCGACCACCACCGATAAGCAAGTCGCCATACCTCTGTAAAAACAATACACATGTTATCATTGAGTATAGAAATGTAATCTTAACGCCGCTAAAGTAAGACTGTACCACGTACCTCAGATGGGTCGGATTTAGTTCAACTAAATACGTGTTAACGTTCCCCAAGATAAGAGACGCATATAGAAACATGAAGAATAGGCCAATGCTCAGCATAGGAATAGTGACAAAGAGAAGAGCAATCCCACTGACAAGTGAAACTATGAAGACTAGTTGAGTAGTCTTCTTCTTGCCAAGAGGACCCACGAGGAGAGAGAGAAGTATGGTGAGAAATCCAGGTGCTGCAGAGTAGACCATAGTCGCGTATATTGCGTTGATGTCGATGGTGTCATCGCAGTCAGTTACAGTCTGTTGAAAAAACATTAAAACAAGGAAATTAGAAAAATAGTAGACGCACATTAAGTGGATTTGAAAAATAACTAGGCCCTCAGAATACAGAAAGAACTTTCTGTATTCTGAGACTAGGCCATTGCCCCCGTGTACTCACAGAGTTTTTAGTACTAGTTGACTGGCTGGCTACTTCACAGAATGTCTTTCCTGCCGCTTCTTCACCGTTGAAGTAAGCATTAGTCATAGTTGGTACCCACATACTGAAACCAGTTGACCTAAAAACAATGAAAAATAATAAAACCATTATATGAAATAGACTAAAAAAGTTTTAAAAAGTATGTGACTTACGTCATATAAGCGCATAGCAGAAGGAAGTACAACATCAATGAATTTTTGAGCAGTGGTGGTTTGAATAACGGCGCGGTTTGGTTAAACATTTTTCGCAGGATAGAAGTATCTTTACTTTGTTTAATAATATCGTTGAATTGCACCTCTTTTATCTGGAAAAGAAATATATCATTGTAAATACGCAAATGCCGTTAAAATGTATGAAATTTGTTTTATATAAGAACCAATAGCTTTTATACCATACCTACTCTGAAAAGCTTATTTTAATCACGCAAAACAGTGCATAAAAAGGCCTTTTATTCTCTGTTTTATTTTTATTCACTATTTTGGTGTTTGAATTTGGAACACATAAATATATCCTGGTCTCTATTTCAATGCTTACACAAACTCCTTGCGCTAAGATTCGAAATTCAAAACTCTTTGGTGCAAATAAATTCTCGAGATTTGATTGGTCGATATTTGCGACAAGGAGATTGGCATTAGATTAATAAATATTATTTCACAACCAACCTAATGATAATAATAAGAAAATCACGCTTAATTTCAGTCATTGCTCTAATTTTAATGTCCATTTCAATTAATGTAACAATTCTTATTTCATGATTAAGTATCTATTTTCGCTTAAATTATGACTTTTCTCGTAGTCATGGTATAAAGTATAGTATGCAACTCCTGAATAAAGTACGATTTTTTATCGAGGGCCATGAATCACTCGCGTCGTTCAGGATTCTAACAGTTGAATCACTCGCTGCGCTCGTAATTCAATCATTAGAATCCTTCACTTGCTCGTGAATCATCTACGGCCCTCGCTTTAAATCCGTCCTTTATTCACTAGTTGCATAATATACTATTGAAAACAGAAACTGGGAAAAAATACTGACGTATTTTTGTTTCGGCGTAACAATTTGGTTGAAAAAATTTGTTAAAAGACTTACTGGAAAAGATGATTTGTCGTTTCCAGTGTTGAGACTGTAAATATCTTTTAGCACTTCCATGGCTTCCTCGTTCCTTTCCTTGCAAAGTAAGAATTTAGGGCTCTCCTTGGTGAAGAGGCAGCACAGCAGACACCCCAAGATTCCAGGAAGGCATATAACTTGCATCAGCAGCCGCCATGGTCGGTACTCCAAGCCCAGCCAAGAGATCTCCACTCGGAAGGTCAAATTGAATATCGGGATTGCGAATACTGTAACATATAATTATTTATTTTATTATTTTAGGCTCCTTATCGCCATTAACCCTTGGATAGAGCCAGAAACCCGGGAAGACCAAGGAAGAGGTGGAGGGATGTGTTCCAAGAAGTCTGCGGTCCTGATTGGATGAGGAAGGCGAGAGAGAGATATGAGTGGAAAACAATAGGGGAGGCCTTTGCCAAGCAGGCAACTTCTGCTGACAAAAATTAAAACTCAAAATGTGAAATTTTTAACACATATTAATTTTGTAGCAGTAGAATAAAGGCTATTCTATTTTATTTTATTTTATCGCCATTAATAACTCCACTACCAATGGGTGAGTAAGAGTAGTTGGAGGTTTTGTTTCTGTTATAAGTGCTCCATATGAAGATATAGGTGAGTATGGCTTCGTGGCTTGGCACCCGACTCGGTTGGTGATGATTTCATAATATTATATTGATATTAAATTATCACCAAACAACCATATTATGTAGCTTTTTAGGTTAAGGAATACAAGCTTTTTTCAATTCCGTATAGATCCCTGCATATGACCTACTTTCTTCGAGAGTGATTAAATTCTTAGTCTACTTGGCAAGTCCTGGTGCGCTCGAAAATGACTATTGTATCATGCTTACGGCAAATGATGAACTGTGTGAGCATGGTGGTTGTGGCCATGAGGAACATCATGCGGCTGCGCAGGCGCGCCGGCACGCTCTCTCCCAGCAGGACGAATGCCGCCGCGTTCGCTGAAGAGGTGCTGCAAACATAATTATAACAAGGTTACTAGGTATCTACTTGCTTGAGGGTAGGGGTCTCTATACCATGGTGATTACTGATTACCGTAGTAGACTTCAGGTTGATGTCACAAGTTACCAAGTAAGGGTGACTGGTCCATCATCATCATTGTCATTATCAGGTCATATCGCTTAACATCAGGTGAATTTAAGTCGTATTTTTTCATACAAACTTATTTAATATAAATAGAGGTAGGTTGTTGTACTCACAAGGCGGCCGAGAGGAACTTGACTAGGGCCAGCGACCAGTAGTTGGGCGTGAGGCTGGCGGCCAGGTTGAGCAGCATGCCCAGCGGCATGGCCAGCACCAGCGTGCTGCGCCGCCCCGCCGTGTCCGCGCACAGCCCCCACAGGTACGACGACACCATCACGCCTGTGGAAAAAAAAATGAATTTGTTTGAGCCTATTCCAGCCCACTATAAGGCCAAAGCACTGGTTTCTGCCAAAACCAGTAAGTAGTTCTCTAATTTAATTTAGTGTTGTAATATTTCCTACGCTTGAAGGAGATCTCACAGATTTGGGCTCTGACATGGTCTGTTTTGCTACCATGTATGTATGTAACGAATCGATCAAAGTTTTGATAACCATTTCCTAGCAATTATTTTTAACTACCTACCTAAATGAATCTGTACTTGGCCACTAATTGACCGATATTTAGCAATAATTATCGTCTACGATATATCTTTGCTTCGGACAACAGTTGATATAAATAGAGTTGGAACCGATCCCAGCAATTTCGAAAATGTGCTAAAATATCGACATATTGCTTGCGACAGAGGATGACAAAGTGAAATGTGTCACCTATAAGTGGTACAGCGGAGAGCAGCCCCTGCTGCGACGTGGAGAGCGCCAGGTCGCAGGCCAGCGCCGGCAGAGACACGGAGAAGCCGAAGATGTCGATGTACATGGCCACGATGAGCGCGCAGCACGTCGCCAGCAGCCAGCGGTTGTACGCGCCGAAACCTACAGAATTAGCCAATGTATTTCAGAAAAAACCGTGCTTGTATCACATTTCTCTCCTTATTTTCACAAAACAGGTTTGCTTGTGAAAACAGACTGACCTAAACCTTACTTTAGTAAAGGGATAGGCGCGATCGTCGTTCTGCCAATCAAGATAGATAAATGTTAGGTACATAGTTGTAAAATGGAAGCTAATGCTTTAACTAGGATGAGTTAAACAACATCATGTCTGAGCTCTTGTTGGGCTCCGAAAGAGAAACGGTTGTGAATGCGCTATCTTTCTTTCTATCGACGTAAACATATAGAATAGTCGGGCTTAACTCACTTCATTAAATTTGTTCTTAATCATCATACCAGTTCAATCTACTGTAGCAGCGGGGATTTTTTCAGGTTTAAAGTTATTCGGTACCAAGTAGCATGACAATGGGTAATAAATTAGGCATTAGTGGCTTACATAATAAGAAAACTGCTCATCTTTACGTAACTTATGTTATAACTAGTGGGTGCTCGCGGCTTCGTAAAACTTGATCCCCTATTTCACCCCTTTAAAAGTAGCATTTCCAAAAATCCTTTCTTAGCGGATGCCTACGTCATAACATCTACCTTCATGACAAATTTTAGCCCGATCCGTCCAGTAGCTTGGGCTGTGCGTTGATAGATCACTATGTCAGTCAGTCAGTCACCTTTGAGTTTTATATAGTTAGATTACCAGCATACAATACTATATTCGATAGGTATTTATATGTGTTCACGTTAGATACTCGTTTCATTTAATTTTCTTACACGAGAAAAGTCTAATTTTGATTCACGTTTCTGGTGATTCTACATACATTATGAATAAATTAACTACTATGGCTATGACAGTTTTATAATATATTAAATCATATAAATATCTGGGGGCACGGCAGTACCCCCGCCAAGTCGAGCGCGAAGCAAAACTGCCGTACCATCCTTTACTGGAACCATTTCGCCACATTTTCAGGCCCCTATAAATAATATAAAGTTAATGTTGTGTGACTTGGCCGTTGACTTGTTGTTGACTAAGATATAAAGAATGCTCAACGGCCAGTCATATAACATTACCTATATTAATAAAGAAATAGCAGACTTGCGAACCTTAGACTTGGCACGACCTTGTTTAGATTTCAATACCTTTTAGAGATAAACAAGCAGCTCCATCGAGACTTGGCTAGTTTATTTCAGAATGTTTTTGGTGGGATATTTAAGTACTTTGAATTGACAACTGAGCGCGTTCCAACAATTTCTAAAATTTGTGTATGTAAATTTGTGTATGTTTCTCTGTTTATTTAAATGCTCATCCCGCAAAAACGACTGAACCGATCGTCATGTTTTTTGGTATGTAGGTAGTATGAGGTCTTAGGAGTGTTATAGGCTACTTTTTATCCTGAAATAATGCGAACAAAGCGGCGGGCGGCCACTAGTTTAAAATATTTCAGCTGCTAAATACGTATCGTAGAAGTTTTATTCACTACTAATACGACGCACTCTCGTGTCATCATATTACACTATTTTGTGCATTACTGAATGATCTCATTCAGTCTTATGAGATTTAATATCAGTATTATACAATCATATTTTTATAAACACCATTAACACTTACCGATAGCATCTAAAGCTTCATCCAGCGTGTGGCACTTCTGATTGCTTTCACTCAACACTGTCATTTTGGAATGTTCTTACTAACTGCACTTTTAGCTGTTTCAATAAATAAATAAGTATTTTAAAAGCAATAAATGCAAAATATTTCAGTATGTACATGTACTGTTATTTGAGTTATCTTATAAATGTAAATTACATTTTTAAGAGATATGCTTTTGAATAAATAAATTTTGTTTTTAATTAATATCTCGCATTTAATTTAAAAAAATATATAAAGTAAACTAATATAATATTTTTTTTAAAACACGTTGTGTTTTTGAATGTGTAAATGAATATCGACGTGTGGTCGCGGGTGAGATACATATACGATTCACAAGTGGTAGCTATGTCTAGCAGCTAGCATATATTATATAGACAGGGTTTAAGACGGGGTTCTATGTGAATTCGACATTTCATAAAAATCAAATAAAATAGAAGTATATAAGATAGAGCTAATTTTTTTTCAGTTTATATAATTTTGATTTATTGTTAAGACAATAAAAAACGCCAATACACGATTACGTATACTTCGCTCGATAGTTTTATTTTTTGAAAAATAGTTTTGTAATATTTTTCACCTTTTTTTCCAAAAGTAGTACAGAAATTTAAACCAATTTAATTATATCTAAAAGGTAATGTTATTATTTAGAGGAGTAGAAAACCTTAAATAGAATAATCTGAATTGCTTTTTATTTTTTTAAGATTTTATATGAATTTATTTCGTCAAAAACGTCTACAAAACTGCTCAAATTGTGCAAAATTGTTTGCGTGTGGACAAGACTCGTCGGCCGGAGCCACAGAAATCTAAATAACCTGTTTATTTAGATTTCTGTGGCCGGAGCTATGCGCGCGATGCTCGCCCTTGCTTTGATGTTAATACGGCGTGGAGTTGCATGCGAAAAAGCAACTGTAGGCATTTTTCCAAGCGCAAAGCGTTTTCGGGTGAAATATCGTGGCCTTAACTAAGTAAATATAAACACGAATGCAAATGTACAACTACTTCTGTTCCACGTCGAGACGACATTAAGGTGCCATTTCGGTCTTTGTAGTGCGACTAAACTGACGGAGAAAAGTCGGGCTAGCTGTAACCAAAATCAACTCCTAAAAAGGATTTAAGGTTTGTGTACTTAGGTACTTGTTTTTATTTCTAATGTGTAACTATGGGCAAATCCAGCTGAATGTCTTATGTTTTGTTATTAACTCATATTCAGCAATTAAATATCTTTCTTAAAGATTTCTACTAAACTAATATGTGCAAAATATGTATGTATGTCCTTCACAATATCGTTGTATTGTTATTCATTGTTATGTTGAGTGACGTCATGTTAGGTCGCCTAATCTTAAAGATGAAAAAATTGGTTTGTTTTAATATGATATCACTTTTAGCACAGCATACATAATACAACTTTTATTCTGAGCCGAGAGATGTAGAAATAATAATGATACATATAAGATGATACGCTATAATTTTTGGCAACTCATTATCAAACATAACTGAACACACTGCCTGGGATACTCTGCAGATACGTGTAACGACGTGGACGACGTGGACGTAGTAGCCAGGCGTAGCCAGGCCAGCCAGGTATTTAATTCATTTTAAAATTATTCAGATTTACGATGAGATTTACCCACTTTCACGTAAGATATAAGAAGAATGCTTGGTTATAAAAAGTTAGCAGATACAAAATATTCTATGTTATTGAAGTACTTAATAGCCTCTTCAGATAAAGTGTTGTTCTCACTCTCGTCATAAATCACGGGGAAAATACTACGTACTTTACCTACTTCATTACATTTCGAGATTTTCCCAACTCTTATGCCTAGCGAGAATAGACTATGAGTGTGTGACAAGAAATCAAATATTCCGGATAATCTGCAAAAAGTTTCGTTGCTAAATGAAATTTGTTCTATCACAAGGCTAAGTTAAGGTGAAACGTAGGAAAGTATGAATGAATAGCAGTGTTACTGTACTTACATACTTTTATAATTATATTAGTGACTCCGATACAGCTCAATTTGAAATAACTTTCGCATTTCATTTGCCTAAATTTGCATATTAAGCATGTTGGCTTCGTAACTGAAGATATCGAGCGTCACATTCGTGTATTACATACTGTAGTGTTTTTATGTAATAGATAATTTAGTATCAGATTAATATTTGGTAAATTAAAAAGTATATTCATAAATAAATTAAAAAATGTATGAACTACCATGTCCATGCTATACCTACATAAAAAATGTATGAACTACCATGTCCATGCTATACCTACATAAAAAAGTTAAATCGGTTCTTACTGCGTTACTCCGCGAAATCATATACAATACGATGGTGTATACTTAACCATAATGTATGTACAGTACATGTATGTGTTAATTAATTGTAACTAGTCTACCAGCCTAGATTAAACTTACACTGTAAGGTTTGATTGTATGTTCTATCGGATCAAATCTGTTGATACCATTTACTCTAAGACCTAAGTATTTGCATTCTGGATTCTTGGTCTGAGTAGCTTTAAAATAACTTTATAAGTATATTGTATCTAGCTTGAAACTGTAAATACAATATGGCTAAAACCAAAACAGCCCAGTTAATCACTTGCTATTAATACAGGGGTATTACGATTACTGCGCGCGCACCAATTCGCATACAAGGTTAGGGGGTGAATATAACTAGGTTGCTCCCTCGTAACTTGAAGAACTATTCAAAGGATTATTTGTACCTACATACATATTTGTATATTTAAGATTTGTTTACACAATTAACAAACAAATACACATCTTAAATAATAGTAGTTTATGCAACTGTCGTATAATGAAGGGTATTAAAACACGAGTGTGAGTTTATGAAACGAGCGCAGCGAGTTTCATAATAGTAACGAGTTTTTAATACCCGTGTTATATGCAGTTGCATACACTACTTTATCTTCACTAATGTTGTAAAATTTTAACTTTTAATTTATTATATTAAATTCACGCGTACGTGTATTGTCACAGTGATTTTGCCGCCATTAAAATCTAACCAATGAGAGCGCAGCTATGCGCGCATCAATATATGGCGACCAACCTGATTAGCCCTGCAATCAGGTTGGTCGCGTTTTATTGATGTTATAATGAGATATTACGATATCGATGTGGATATTATACCATCATGTGAAATTGCTTAAATTGAGTGTTTTGTTGTCTGCGCTATAACAGTAGTAATTATAAGTCAAGTATTGGAAACATACTTAAGTAGAATGTTACAACATTAGTGTAGATAAACATCTTTTTCAGTTGAATCTGTACATGACTACATGGTCTCAGATAAACTTGTAACTAATAAATTCTGACAGGGATATGATCTCAAGAGCAATAAATGGTAATAGTGCTGCCATTTGTCGCGCAGAGTTTCACTTCACAATGTCTCTGGGCCGTAGAGGGTGACTTGTCGGGGTAGTTTGTGCGAGACAACCGTGAGAATATGCGTCTCTTTCTGTTCCAGCTCGGGAAGTGGAAGAGCTCCCGCAATTGCTGCGGCCCTGGTAGTAATGGGTAAAATGGCGGATCTTGAGATGTACGAGGTCTTAAGACCCCGCACCGATGGGAAGGAAACGTTGTCGGGAAATTTTAACTATTATTTAGTACCATATTGTTTTAGAGGGATGATCGAAAGTATTTGTATATTTTTTGTTTTAAAAATAAGCTATGCATGTTATTTAAAAATATAAGTTTTATAAAATACAAGTATGATCCTCTTAATTCCTTTTGCTGATTGATTTATGACATTTTCTTGTGGCTGTAAAACTATTATATCAAGTGTAAAATACGAATAAAGTAACTACTGTTACAGCATCGAACATATAATAAGTTGCAGTGAGTAAGTTTTCATGACATTTGTAAACAAAGGAAAAAGTAAAAAAAAAAAAAACTGATGTAACATTTTAATGTTTTTGGATATAATATATTCCAAAGCTATTGTCTATAGTACCTTTTTATCGCTAAGTGGTTTCTCTTCAAACTGTTTTGAGCTATTTATGATTCACGTCAAGTGGAAATTGAGTTTCCCATTTTCCACTCGAGATACCGTTTGAAGCCTTTTCAGGCAGGTTTTCCTGACATCCCGACTACCAGGAGCCCATCATCCCTGAGCAGTAAACGCATTCCTTTACAACAAACTATGAATACAATTTTTCCACGATCAGTTCAACGTGGCATTTTTCAGATGTGCTATATTCAAACGAAGGAGGTATTAAATGTAACTTATAGATTTAGTAATATAAACGATCTTATCTCTTTGTGTTTGTTAATGAAGTCACAGTTATAATTGAAGCTGAATATATCTCGGTGTGTCAACAATGCCGTATCCAAATACTGTGTTATTTGTCGTAGGAGCATGATGTCTGGGAAATCAATAAAGGGGTGGAGACGTGCGCGTGACGTCACGTGGCACGCATGCGCGCCGCGCCTGCCGCCGCGGCGGCAGGCGCGCCGCCGGGAGCGCCGGCTCCTGCGGGGTGCTGCCAGCCTGGTACCGCCGCCCACAAATCTGAAATTTTCCTGCCCTCCACCAGGTTTCACGGAAGTGAAAACCTTCCACTTCCGCCGCGTAGGGCGGTCTGCCAGTCCCGCCCGCTCCAGGACCGATTTGAAATATTTCCTGAAAATCAGGAAAATGCCACCATCGCGTGGTGAAATTGCAAGCGGTGTGGGCATGTTTGTGCGCATGCGTGGGTGCAGGCTCGCCGCAACAGGTTGTTGTGTTGTCACGATCACGACACTGTTCAATGTCGCAGATACCTCACCTCCATTGATGGTCCGTTGCCTCTCGCAGATCTCCATTACACCGGTCAACCCATTCTTGGAAGACAATAGCAATATTCACGTTTTGCCTAGTGTGCCTACTTGTTGCTATCAATATATAGGACACAATAACACATGATTTAGCCGAGAAAGTAACTCTAACTCATGTCGTCATTCATTCTGTTAACATTCATCAGTCATTTATATATTTTGTTACTAAATTTCATAATGATTATAAGAAGATATTATTTACTTATTTAAATACCTACTAGTATTAAAATGTGTATCTACTTGTCTTGAAGCCACGTGTCAGTCGCCAGATGTTACAGTTTTCTCTTGATGTTAGTAAAAAAACAATAACAATGATAAGTATCACACGTATGTACCTATTTATTCAATCAATCAATCAATATAGCTATAATTTACACCAGAAAACAAAATAAAAACAATTTACAGTAAAATTACTTAACCTAGGTACATTGGGCGGCCTTATCGCGTAGAGCGATCTCTTCCAGGCAACCTTAGTAAAGATCGCTAGGAAAGAAACATGTAAAAGTCGGTGGCGTACAAACAACAACATAACAGATACCTTAACAAACAAACATACCAAACACTAAATTATTGCTAGGAAAGCACAAAAAAAAAACAACTAACAATGTAAGCAAAGGGAAAATAAATACATTGTCTCATACAAAAGAATAAATATATCAATCAATTAAATAAAGGATAGCAAATCATACCTTGGATAAATAGTAATTATATACCAAACCCTGAAAAACTGAAAGAGATTTGGCTTGCCGGATGTGAAGGGGCAAGTCATTTCAAAGAAGGACAGCTTTTACAGTGAAGCTACTAATGATAGAAAGCGTTGGAATGACGGAAAACGGGAAATTGTAAACAGAGGGTTCGGGAAGGACGTAAAGAAGTAGAGTGGGTAGCAGATACAAAGGAAAAGAGATTTTTTAGGTATAAAGGAGTAGCAGGGTGAAAGAAGACTTTATAAAGGAGGGACAAAATGTGAGTATTACGGCGAAGACGAATAGGTAACCACTTGAGCTTTTGTCGAAATTCGAAAATGTGGTCATATTTACGTAAACCAAATATGAACCGGATGCAGAAGTTTTGAAGACGCTCGAGCTTGTCGAGCTGCTCTTCGGTTAAATCTGGATAGCAAGCGTCGGCATAGTCAAGGATAGGAAGAAGTAAGGATTGAACTAGCGCAGTTTTGGTCGATATGGGAAGGAAATTACGTAGCCGCCTAAGCGAGGCAGACGAAGAAAATATTTTGCGACTCATCTCACCAAGCTGCGGCACCCATGAGAGTTCCCTATCAAAAATAATTCCTAGATTTTTAACTGACTCACTTATTTCGATGGGTACGCCATCAAACACAACTTGCGGGAGGCGAAACCAGTCTATAAGAAAGATAAGCCGAGAACTACCTATAATGATTGCCTGTGTCTTGTTTGGATTTATTGTTAAGCCATACATACGACTCCATTCACAAATACGGTATAGATCGTCATTAACTGTTTTAATAGCTTCATCAATGCGTTCTAGAGGAGCTTGAGCATATATTTGCAAATCGTCTGCATATATGTGATAGGAAGAAGAGAGATTATGAGATATCGAATTAATAAAAAGAGAAAACAAAAGAGGAGATAGCACGCCGCCCTGTGGTACGCCAGCTAACACGTCACACCAAGACGAATAGGAATCGTCAACCAACTAACTCAAACGTCAAACTACGAAACCACTCAATTGCCGTTGGAGTATGTTAAGAGAAGACAGGATGCCTAATAGGACATCAAAGTCTACGTTATTCATTATTTTAAATCAAGGACTCGTGTGCTTTGCTGATACTTTTTAAGTTGATGCTAATACCTATACAATCAAAGTTAATGGTAAGTAAGTTCAAGTACGTCTAAAGCTTTCTTTTTTCTTTTTGGTCTACGGCTGTTGCAAATTCATTTAGCTGTTCCAAAAGTTGTGGAATAAGAAGAGTTGTTCTTCGGAGTTACTAAAAACCTTTATAGGGTGCTTGTTAAATTATTATCTAGTTATGGGGTGTTTGGGTCAATAGAGCAGTAGGATATCCCTCCAGACAGGCGCTGTTCGCTGGCATCTTAGCGGTTATATTCTCTTTGTTCGCTGGGTCCGGGGGCAGCTGGCCGGCAGTCAGTGCGTTGCTTCTGGTGTTCAATGTTGAGGGTGAAATCATTCTGTTTCCACGATGTACGCCACGCGCTGTGATTGGCTGTCGATAATGGCGCCACAAAGTAACAGCCATATAGAGGGATGAAAATCCTTGGTAACAGCACAGGGCACAGCAGGGTAATTTAACAAATTATCATTAGATATATATTCTTTTTTAGTAGTCGATAAATAAAATGAAACAAAAAATACGTTCAATTTATATTTTCTTACAACTTTATTCAGTAAAAGTACAATATCATTTCAGTTCATCCGAATATTAAAATACCAGATACATAATATGTACACGCTCCCTATTCCTTACACTACACGTGGCATTACGCCGAAGCCTCTACTCGTGTACAGATCGACGCCACCTTGCGATGGTTAGTCTATAAAACTTATATTAAAAGATTTTAGGACTAAAATCATTACTTCCATATCCCAGCTGCCTGAAAATAAGTGCTTGCTCCGTGGAGCGCAGTGATCACTCGAGGTGTTCGCGTTCGCAGCAATCTGTTCCTTATCTCCAAGGCAGTAATGACTAGTTTCCTCCGTGTCTGGTGGTGCTGCTTCATACCGGCTCGTGGGTCTGAGTCTGCTTGGGCTCTGCGGCTGAGAGCTGCTTCGACTTCTTCGGTTCCTTCTTCTTGTTCGGCAGAGTGATGCAGAACACCGCGTTACCTGCACATTCAATTAGTATTAGAATGGAATCACATTGATACAAACAATCTGCCAGCCAATGGTCAAATGTCAGGTTTTGGCTCTGGAGAGGAAAAATTATAAAGTCCACTATTTTGTTTCAGGTAAAGAATATATATCAAGGTACAGTTGCGCAGAAAATTTGGATAGGAAAAAAATTGACAGATTTCCTTTGTTGCTAGACGTGTTCCTGTCAATATACTGATAGCGTGTGCTATATTCAGTTCAAGGTCATCATATATCAAAACCATACAGTGCTAGCTAAGCTATATAGTGAAACAGTCAAGCTGAATCACAATGAGACCATTGTCATTGACAATTTGTCTCATGTCTTGTCTTATCACTAAATATATTATACAGAAGTAAAAACTGTACTTACAAACGAGCACACTGCCGAACAAGTAGAAGCTGGCGCCGCAGTTGATCTCCAAGAACACTCCAATCAGGTTGGAGCCCACCATGGAGCCGACTCGGCCCAGCATCATGCCCAGGCACACCGCCATGGCCCTGCCGGGTCAGAGAGGAGCCATTACAAAACAGATCATACAAGGCTTGCCAATTTTAGTCAAAGTACCATTATGTAATAAGTTCAAGTTCATTTATTCATAAAAAAATATTTATACGTCAAATTTCATACATTCGTAATATAAATATAAACACATTATTAAATGTCACTCAATTTTAGGGATAAAATCATCATATTTCTAATAGGCTCTTTTTATTAGCCACTGCTTCAGTTTCATTTTGAAAACTTTCAGACTCGCACTTTGTACTATATCAGAAGGCAACTATACTATACTCAAAATTTATTATACACTGCAGGACCCACAGAACAACGATCGGGCCACATCGCCCCCGCACGCGGTCACAGGGCGACAAGCATGGACTTCAAAGCTCTGTGGCAGGACCCATCACGTGCGTCAACTTAGCGGAATTGTGCAAGCGTCGGGGGAGATTGGCTAGCTGCGAGCCATGGCGGGTGGGACAGTCGTGTCTCGAGGACCGCTCGGTGTAGTCAGCCAGGTGGAAACGATATATAATCCATAGCTACCGATACTCCAGGGAGTAAGAGTGAAAATAGGCGCGCGTTAGATCACAAATCAAACATCAGAATTGGTACCCTATTCTATTGAAAGACTTACTTGTTATTGATGCAACGAATTTTGCTTTTACCTGTATTTAGTTGGGAAGAGCTCAACTGCGACGGCGTTCATGAGTCCGATGCAGGCGCCCGACATCTGGAACACCGCGAACAGCACCACGGCCAGCTGCTGGTCGTACGCCAGGTGCGCACCGATGCCGCATATACCTGTGCCACAAACATACATGTCATGTTTATTACTTAGCTAGTTGTAGTCCGCGGCTTCTCTTATTCGATTAGATATTTCAAGAATTTAACATTTGTTTGATGACACCTGTCCAAATTGCATGTTAGGTACAACCAAACAAGGTATAAACAGCAAAACCACTTAGTTTTAGTACAGATGCAAAGCCACGTACCAGTGATGGCGAGCACGGTGACTAGGATGAGCTTCTTCCCCACAAAGTCGACGAGGAAGCCCACGATGATGTACATGGAGCAGAACACCAGCCCGATGTAGATGGAGCGCTCGAACGTCTCCGTGTTCATCGTGTCGTCGCACACCACCTGCGGGGCAGAACATTGGGCATCACTTATAGGCAAGCGAGCTACATCTTACACCAATCAAAGTAGGTACAATACAATACAATACAACTTTATTGCACACCAAAATAAATGAATTACAATAAAAGGACTTAAACTAAAAATAATGTACAAGTGGGCGGCCTTATCACCTTGAGTGATCTCTTCCAGGCAGGTAGGTACTAACTGTGAACAAACATGCACAGGTAATGTGTCATCTTACAGTGTGTCATTGCTAAACTCTGGAGAAATTTATTGGACTTGAAAACTTTCTCTGGTGGGTAGATACCCACAAACATAGAAGTATAACTTCTGTGGCTGTGCCCACAAATAAAAATATACTAACTGAGATCAGTTAGTATATTTTTCCAACAATTTCGGTGAGATTATACATTGTCATCAGGCAGACTGTAGTCATACAGACGTTTCTATATACCCTTAAAGCAGTTAGGAACAAACTACTAAGTTACTTTACTTACTAAACATTTTAAACAGGTTTTAGATAAGTATAAAAACTAAATGTTTAAGACGTCGTAGCGAGTACGTACGACAGTGGCATTATCAGCGTGATGTTTAGCTGCGTCGAGCACGTCGCAGATCTTGGTCTCGGCGCCCTCGTGGTTGGCAAGCGAGTTCAGGATGGACGGGAACCACACGTAGAACCCGTTCGTACTGGAAAGTATAGGTACATTTACAATGGTATTGATTTACTTTAAAATATGAAGCGTCTATGCACGTCTGTGTGTTGTTGTGTTTAGCGTTTAATTGCACTTGCTACTACTATTATGTAAAAGGCAAATGTTTCGGTAAACCTCTACAGAGATATAGATAGCTGGGTACTTCTAGGATGCTTCTACGATTTTTACATACATAGGTATATGTGTTTCCTCGTGCTGTATTTTACAATAAGAGATAATTTAATTCTATAGTACCTAAATAATTGTAAGTAGTTAGTAGGCACTACTTCTCTTTACATTTTGGTTTATTTATTTAGCCACATATGTTCCATGAAATGTACAGCAAGATATAGCGAATGGTTTGCTGGTGTGCCTGTCTACCTCCATATACCTGAACGTAAATGCTGAAAATATGCAAAATTCTCTCGCTTATACATAAAATAAAAGAACTCACGCAGCAAAGATGCCGAACTGCACGAAGCAGACGAGACTGATCCAGGGCAGGAAGGGCATCTTGAAGAGCGGCAGCGTCTGCTCTTTCATCGACATCAGGATGGCCTTGAAACCCTTCATGCTGGGCTTGGACGACTGGCTCTCCTCCACCAGGCTCTTCACCTGGAGAATACAGGAACTGAATAAATAATCTGGGACATACCACACAGCGCCATCTAGCGCCATACTAAGCAAACGGGTACGTCATGGGTACCTGGTGGTACTTATTAACTTAACTTTTATAAATACATACTTATTATATAATTATAGGAATATCAGATAATATTCACCTGTTTCCTGAATAATTAAATATAAATTTCTGAAGTGTCAGAAACACCATTGCTTTTGGAAAATCTCGAGGAAAATTTTAAGACATGATTGCTATACATATTTATCAGGAAAACTCTTTGAATATTCAAGGAAAACTTGCTCTAATTACTAGTCACTACTACAACAACCAAATAGTAGTTTATGCAACTGTCATATAATGAAGGGTATTAAAACACGAGTGTGAGTTTTTGAGTGAGTAACGAGTGATTTAATAATTACAGTTGCATACACTACTTTATCTTCACTAATGTTGTAACATTTATTTACAATAATAAAATATAAAAACAAGGGAAGAAAAACTAAACATACTACTTCTAACTACTACAAATAGGGGCACTTAGAAAATCTTTAGAAAAGCCTAAAGATAATCTAAGTGCTCCAGCCCACTACCAGAGGGCAGCGTGCCCAGCATACTAACATTAACATTTTAACTTTTAATTTATTAAATTAAATTCACGCGTACGTGTATTGTCACAGTGATTTTGCCGCCATTAAAATCTAACCAATGAGAGCGCAGCTATGCGCGCATCAATAAAACGCGACCAACCTGATTGGCCCTGCAATCAGGTTGGTCGCGTTTTATTGATGTTATAATAAGATATTACGATATCGATGTGGATATTATACCATCATGTGAAATTGCTTAAATTGAGTGCTTTGTTGTCTGCGCTATAACAGTAGTAATTATAAGTCAAGTATTGGAAACATAAGTAGAATGTTACAACATTAATGTAGATAAAGATTGTTATAACACCATTCTTATGAAAGACAATGCAATTAGTTTCAGTTGTAAAACTAACAGGTAAACCTATTCAAGTTAAATAGAGAGCTGATAAAAAGCCAAACATGCTGTTGGGAATACAAACTTACTTCAAAATCATCCCTGGAGGCGCGGTTGTTGACAGCGAATATGAGTTTGACGACGTCCAGCGCCTGCTCCTGGCGTCCAGTGGCGTTGAGGAACTTGGGGCTCTCGGGGCAGAAGAACAGCAGCACGGAGCCGACGGTGAAGGGGATGGCGAAGGCCACGATCAGCAGCCGCCAGGGGCGGTAGTAGATGCCCAGGAACGAGATGTAGTACGAGAAGTCCAGGGGCAGGATCAGCCAGGAGATGCCTGCAAGGAGGATGGTAAGGGGATCTTCAGTATTCAGTTATAAAAAAGATAAAGATAAAAGATAAAGAATCTTTATTGATAATGTAAAGTTGTAACATACATAGGTATAGGTATATAAGTACCAATATCATAGAATATGCTACACAAATTACAATAACTCGTCAAATTGAATTTATAACATTTAGTTTTAATAAAATATTAGAAGTTACAATGACTAGTTTTATTAATAAAAGAATGAAAATTTTTGTTATTAAAATCATGTCAAACATAATAATAGGTATGTTATCATACAATATGTCAACTTAAACAAATCTAGGTACCTACTGTCACTTTAGCTGTATAGGGGCTAAAATGACAATTTGGCATCACACTCCTTACCTACCTATTAGTTAATTACTTAATTTCTAAGTAAGATTAGAATCAATTGCTAGTTGACTGTAGTCATTTTCAAAGTATTCTTTAAAACTGTATAGTGTCTGATCTAACAATAATTGTTTGACGCTATTGCAAAATTGCTGATCGTTATTCATAGACTGAATGTGTGCGGGGAGTTTATTGAACAGTTTCTCTCCCATTATACTTAGTGGGTAGTTTCTTAGTCATACACAGCCTAGGCACAGTAGGTTCTAACAATACTCTGTTTATCTTGGTTCTATTTGAGTTATAAGTCTTAAGTTAAACAAATGTGGATTTCTTTTTACAAACTTTACAATCTCTAATATATATCTATTGCGGCACTGACGTCAATATCTTCAACTCTTTGAAATGGTTTCTACAAGACTCTCTATATCTACCTCTCACAAGTACTCTTATTGCTCGTTTCTGCATTATTAACACTCTTTCAAAGTCTGTAGCATTGCCCCATATACTTATGCGGTATGAAAGTATAGAGTGTATGTATGAATACCTAATAAGTTTCCTTTAGGTGCTCTGGGCTTGTTATTGGTTTCAACTGTTTTAATGCATAAACCCCTTTTGCCATTTTTTTACAAGTAGGTATTATCAATATGTTCTTTCCAAGTTAAGGAGGGATCTAAATCGAATCCTAATAGCTTTACATGCTTTGCATATACACATTCAGTTCCATTCTCTAATATTAATGGAGCTTCTTTAAAGTTTGGTGATACAGCATTGAAGGACATTATATTCGTTTTATCAGTATTCAGTTTCAGACCATTCACCGTAAACCAGTTTTCTAACTCTCTTAAAGTTTTATTTATACATTTCTGAAGTTCTTCATGTGAGTCAGCGGTTATAATCACTGTCACTATCATCTGTCTACTGGATGACTTCTCCTACTTCCACTAAGGCATAAATAATTGAGAAATACCAGAAACAAGGTATTTCCCAATGACGATCCCTGCGGAATTCCTATATCTACTTTCCTTGGTGATGATTTATGACGTTGTTTGTCTATTTACATACAGCGAAACGATGTACTGTTAATGTTACTAAGTAGCGTGTGCGTGATTAATTACTTTAATTAGATAAGAAAATTAACTATTTTTTTGATCTGATGTTTCTACTTCAGAGAAGGTTGTCAGTCAACTTTTCAAAAATTATCTGTATCAATCAACTTATATTAATGTAAGCAAAAGTATCTGTAATCTGTATTAGTAGTTAGTATCTGTATTAGTATTAGTTTATGCATTGCATTTATCTTCTCTTGGGAAATTAAGTTATTCATTTCATGTGGTCAAACACGATTAAATAAATCCACTTTAGTAAAGGATTGATAATGATTTCCTTAACTGCTTCATTTCAATGACTTTCATTGTATAAGGCGGCGGCAATGCCATGGAATAATTATTTACCTACCTATTTATATCGTACCTTTGATAATGAAATGAAAAATTGCATTATCTACGCTGATAATTGGTAAATTATGGTTTAATAACTGCTACCGGGCATTGATAGTTAAAAACAAAATAATGAAGAAATAAACAGTTATTCCACGAATCTACTTCGGTACTATTAGTTTTTGGTTTATTATCATGCGTTTATTATCCTTTGATAAGTCAGTGAGTCAAGTGAGAGATCAAACATAGGTAACTAAGTTTGATCTAACTCCCTAGTGTGATGTTGAGCGACACTGAGTACATGTACTCCTAAACGTAGCTTAGTTGTGAAGGCTCATGTATCGTAATTAATACAACCTATTTCTTCTATGCATTATCTGTATTCAAAAAAGTTAAGGATATAGCCGAGTTTTTGACTAGTTCTTCGATAAAAATCGATTTTTATATGAGCAGTCACAGTATATATGTACCATCACGTACTAGCGCAGAATACGTTCTAGTCAGGCTGATATAATTATCATATCGGAATATTTTCCTTTTATGGAATGTATGTGTCATGTTACTCACACGGCAGCACCACAGTCCCGATCCCGATGAAGGAGGAGCCGAAGGCCACCATCTTGTCCCTGTGCCGCAGTGAGTTGAACTCGCCCAGGTAAGTGTACGCCACTGCAGACGAGCCGGATGTGCTGCAAGTATACAACATTGATGCTTCATTTCTAGGCTTCATCGCTCGATACAACATTGATGCTTCATTTCTAGGCTTCATCGCTCGAATCACATGGCTATTATCTTCATGATTACTTATTTAATTAGACGAATATATTAGAGTCCCAAAAAAGTTAGTTTGTAGGTTAGGAAAGAGAATTTTCATAACCAAAAGCCGAAATCGCGAGACTTGTCGGGATAACGTACGAGTAGCTGTGTTAGACTTTATTTAGTCTTTTCTACCAAAGTGATTGCCAAGACAAATACAATTCAATGTCTTTATGTACCCATACACAAGCTGATGATACTAATGCTAGGTTCAATAGTATCAGCTTGCCATTATAATAATTAAAGCCGAAGCCGAAGAAGGAGCTTTTCTTCGTTATCGTTACTGCAATCTAACTTAAGATTTGAAGATCTGCGGACACTTACAAGACGGCGGCGGAGAACTGCAGCACGGTGAAGGAGATGAGCTCGGGGGCCAGGCTGGCGAGCACCGTGAGGGCGGCCGAGAGCACCATAGACAGCAGCATGACGGGGCGGCGGCCGCGCGTGTCCGCCAGCCAGCCCCAGAAATACGACGTCAGGATTATGGCTGCAACAACCCCACACAAGGGATAAGGTCTACGACAATGGCTGACGTTAATTTTAATCTTATGCTAAATGAAAAGCAATTTATGAAGCATTGCCGATGGCTTCTGCGATACAGAGGCACCGAGCGCTGTAGCCACCGGTAGTACTAGAATAAGGTTAATTCTAAATTAAATGCACATTTTGTTAGTTAAGTTTATTTTGAAGGTAAGGAAATATATATTATAATTATATTCTAAATTGATGTGGTCCATTCGACCAATCTATGGGTCAGATGCAGAGATGTTCTATGGTATATTACTTTAAATGAGGGCCTGTCAACTGGCATTCTTTATAAAATGTACTGATAATAGGAAATGGAAAGACCTCTGGTTTGATAACTCTACGCCAGAGTAAATAGCTACTAGCTCTACTATAGTTATATTAAATTTGTGCTATAGTTATGTTATAATTTAATGTATAGAAGCAATATTAGATACGTCACTGATCGAATTGAGAAGTTAATCAAATCTGATACGTGATTAAATTGAAGTAAAGTCGAAGTAAACAATAAATGCGTATTTTTTAAAAGCCTTGAAATAATACGCTTTATATTTCGATACTTTTAGAGCTGATTAACATAGGTCCAGTTGTGAATTACCTGTGTGCTAGAGTTACCCTATTAATGCCATCTAAGTATATAAAACTCAAAGGTGACTGACTGATATAGTGATCTATCAACGTGCAGCCACTGGACGGATTGGGCTGAAATTTGGAATGAAGGTAGATGTTATGACGTGGGCATCCGCTAAGAAAGGATTTTTGGAAATGCCACTTTTAAAGGGGTAAAATAGAGGATGCAAGTTTTACTTCTTAATGCGAGCGAAGCCGCGAGCACCCACTAGTTAGATATAAAGTAATGCTCTCAGGGTATTTGTGGCGGCTCACCTGCGAAGGGTATGGCGGAGAGCCAGCCGCGCTGCTGCAGCGTGAGGTCCAGGTCGCACTGCGCCGCCGGCAGCACGTAGCCCAGCGCCAGCGACTGCATGATCATGCCCATCAGGATGTTGCCCGTCATCAGCATGTGCAGGATGTTGTAGGTGCCGAACCCTAGCGAACAAGCGGAGTCATACATCAATATCATCACCTAATACAACTGCATGGACGTCATGTACGTCCGTCGAGCCGTCCTTACTCCTCCCTCTTATGTTAATAGAAAGTACCTCCGATGTTACTCTAACGGAGGAAATATTAATATGATGACATAAATATTATCAGATTATAATTCAACCCACTACAGGGCAAAGGCCTTCTTTTGCTCACGAAATTGCTCGTATGGTGCCTTAGAGAAAAAGAGGTCAATATCATCATTAGGAATTTAAAGTATTGCTTGTGCTAAATAAACCGAGAAGAGGATTAGGAGCGGATTCATTTTATTTTAGAAGGTTCATTGAATAACTGGTACATTTTATCCTCTTGCGGCATGTGAGGGCTTTTTATTTTATGTGCTTCTTTTCCTGTAATTATTTTGCCCCATTTCTGTTGTATACTTTACATTATCTTGTCATATTATGTACAGCAATAATTTACGTCACTACAAACATTGTAATTTACGCCTTTATTTCGTGTTAAGTAAACAATTGATATTATTTCTGCGCTTATTTTTCAGCTACTCAAAATCCTTTGATCCTCGAGTAATTATGAGATGTGATGTAACCAGTACAATGTATCTCACAACAACACCGGGGTTTCCCAGCGCCTCACTTCAATATTTGTATTATGTCAACATGACGCATTCAACAGGTCTAATTACCGGTTATAAGCCTATAATATACAAGATTTTATGTCAATAAAAATCTTTCTCTGCATTATTTCCGAATTCAATGAATTCATAAAATTTAAAAGTTTATATTCTCCGGCAATCGAGAAAATGCGTTAACTTAATTGATAGGGATTGCGTAAAGTTATTTATTAGAAACCTATTTACGCTGAACTTTATCCCGCGTTGGCCGAGTTATCCGAGTTATCTTTACGATGATGTTTTTGTGTACTATTTGCCGCAGATTATCTTTGTTTAGTGCGGCAGCTGGGCCCTACATTACATACGTTTACTTTACTCAGCTACTCTACACTAGAACATAAAGCTAGTATTAATTTTGTAGCCTGTTTTTTACGAGTATACTGTGTAAGTTCATGGCTACCTTATATATTACACGAGGAGATTTCGGGATCCTACAAAGTGAGGATAAATAACCTATCATAAATCAATAAAACAAGCCCTTATTTCAACTAGAATACAATGAACATAAATAATAGCACTAGGTACCTGAAATATTGGCTACCTACTATCATGTATACCTACTCATGTATACCTACTCATGTATACCTACTCATGTATACCTACTCATGTATACCTACTCATGTATACCTACTCATGTATACCTACTCATGTATACCTACTCATGTATACCTACTCATGTATACCTACTCATGTATACCTACTCATGTATACCTACTCATGTATACCTACTCATGTATACCTACTCATGTATACCTACTCATATATACCGCTTTACAATGATATACAAGATCAAAGACATAAGTAAAAATTAAGCGTATTGTTATGCCCTACACTACCTACACACGCAAAATACCAATTTTACGTAAAATTCCAACTACTGGCTACACCACATTGATATTAGTTGCCACCTTCGCCAGACATCAACTTTGATATTTTGGTTATGTACATAAAGACTTCATTGAAATCGACGGCACAATAATTGTCTCTGTATGCATCGCAGCGGACAGTGCCCGTCTAATTGAAACAGCTGCTGTTACTACATTGCTAAAATGATAGGAGATAATTGTAAATATTGTAGGTTGAGTTGAGACCAAACTGTTTTCATTGAATTTAAAAAATTACGATGCCAATGTTGTTTATGAGTATATTTGGAGTAATCTTTGTACTTTTATAAGCACAGCATTAGGACTAAAGTTACCTAAGTATCTTACTAAAATAGCTCATGAACAAGATTCTATACCAGTGTGTATGTAGGTTTATAATTACTATATAAGTATGCTAGATGGGCACCCATTCAATTAGATCCCTCCAATACCAAGAGACGGCATTTTCTGTTTTTGTTCGAGTAGAAAGTTCGTTAGATGTTCAGCGAAATTATAATCTCAGCTCGTAGTTACCTGTGAGCATCATGGCCTCGTCCAGGGTGGCTGTACTCAGCTCCAGCACCAGTAGTTACCTGTGAGCATCATGGCCTCGTCCAGGGTGGCTGTACTCAGCTTCAGCACCAGTAGTTACCTGTGAGCATCATGGCCTCGTCCAGGGTGGCTGTACTCAGCTCCAGCACCAGTAGTTACCTGTGAGCATCATGGCCTCGTCCAGGGTGGCTGTACTCAGCTTCAGCACCAGTAGTTACCTGTGAGCATCATGGCGTCGTCCAGGGTGGCTGTACTCAGCTCCAGCACCAGTAGTTACCTGTGAGCATCATGGCCTCGTCCAGGGTGGCTGTACTCAGCTTCAGCACCAGCAGTTACCTGTGAGCATCATGGCCTCGTCCAGGGTGGCTGTACTCAGCTCCAGCACCAGTAGTTACCTGTGAGCATCATGGCCTCGTCTAGGGTGGCTGTACTCAGCTCCAGCACCAGTAGTTACTCGTACCTGTGAGCATCATGGCCTCGTCCAAGGTGGCTGTACTCAGCTCCAGCACCAGTAGTTACCTGTGAGTATCATGGCCTCATCCAGGGTGGCTGTACTCAGCTCGCACTTCTCCTTCTCGCTCCTTGTGAACGTCATCTTGAATGTCTGTAACAATAATAAAATTAATAATTTTTAGGTATAAACACAATACAAACTTATTTCTTTCAATTAAACGTTCTAACGGACATAAACTATGTAATGCTGCTGTCTAACAAAGACAAGTTTGATATGTACAATGAGTAACGATATAATGTACAAAATGCGCTAAACTTTTACAGAATTTATTTATATACGATAAGTTCAATAACTTTGATATATGTACCTAATAGACTCACTGTTATCGCGATGTTCAAAACAAAAGTTAAATGTTTTGACAATACCAAGTAACTACGAGGTATATGTGTGTAGTTCGCTTGATATAAGTAATTAAAGTTGATTTTTGAAGACCGTTATATTTCGTTTAAGTTGCAACTTGTAACCGGGTTCACAAAGACACACTACTACAGTTCAATGTGATAATTTGAACCTACCACGAGTAATAAGAAGCAGCTCGCTCCGACCCTATGTGTAAACTATTCAACTGATAAGTAGTACTGTAGGATCTTTCTTTTATTTGTATCAGTGTCATGTTTTACATTATAATGTTTACAGCTACAATTAAAGTATTTAAATTATATAAAAGTATTATAAAGACTAAGATGCCCTTTCGTTAGTGAATATCGCGTGCAAACAAAGAGGTGCGTATGTGTTGTCATGCGCAGGACTGCAAGTCGACATCATTATGTTTATGGATGGAGATAGATACGTAGATAAGATTTACATTCTGAGTTTTTATTGTGTGCGAAGAAAGTACAAAGATGATGAATTTTAACTAGATTTGTTGATAATTAGCACAGAGACACAATAAACAAAGCATAACAAGGTATACTTTGAGCCTATAAATATTCTGGATTACAATGAGTGGTTATTAAATCAAGGTTTTTAGAGCAGATTACCTACTTTCGTCGATAATCGCTTGCAAGGCTAATTGAGCCATTTTATTAAACTACAAGGAAAAAGTGAAAAAATGGTTTGATTTCTCCTTATCTATTGTTTATTTATTTAACGATTACAATTACGTTTAATTTATGTTGCATCATATCGATACCTATGAATCCATCGAACAAGAAAATAATACCTACAACAAACCAAATACCTTTATTAAACTTGAAATTTTCCTTACAAAAAACAACAACAATAATCAAAATAATTATTAGTTGGATTACATATAGGATTACAGTAATACCTGGGATTATCCGTAACCAAGCAATACTGTATCCATTCTACAACGGTGATACACGGACACACAATCTCGATATCATTGTATAGATTGTGGCATGAGTGTGTTCTGGAATTATAATATCAGTACCTGTTCCTCTATAATGATACATATATTTGTTAATCGATAAGGATAAAAATAACCAAATGAGTTGATTAGTTATTTGATCTAGAATCATTATAAAAGTCTATATGCTGCATACTGGAGCGGACTGAAGGCTGACAATGTATCGTCTCGCGGGCAGGCAGCGGGCACGCAGCGGGCACGCAGCGCGCAGGGAGCACTCGTATACAAAAGGTATGCGATCCGAGCACGTGGTGGCTTTTATTTTTGTTTCTTCCAGTTTTTAATTGGTTTGGAGAAGCGAACGAACTCTACCTCCTTACACCTCTGGTCACTCACCCGCCAGCATGTGAATTGATCAATGCACGACAATTTAATTTAAACGTATGGTTAGACATAAACTATAATATCATCAGAAATTAATTATTTATTACTCGTTTGGTCAGCATATTTATTAATGAGAACCCCGCAGTGACGGTGAGGACTACTGACGACTCAAAAGAAGGTGCAAAAAATACCTAAAGGTCGAATTTTTTTCGTTTTCCTCAAATGAAGAAAAAGGCTACAAAATTTGGCGTTTTGAAGCACCAAAATAAAATATGAAATATTAGGCATGGAATTTTAATTGTGCTCATCGCTTACTACCACGATTTTCATTGGAAGTTGGCAAATTTAGGTAGTCAGAATTTATTTTGTTGTTTATAAGTATGACGTTTTTTCGTAAAAATGTATATTATGTTACTTACATACATAAACAACTATATGACAGTAGTTGAAATATTTTTAGCAAAACCAGTGTTCTGCGCACTTGATATTATGCGATTACTTAATAAAACCCGTTATTTTGAATTATTTTTAGGATATCATCAATGTTGGCGTTACTTACCGAGTAGTTTTTATAAATCATTATGTTTATTATGTACTCATACATTAATTAAACTTTGAGCATATTTATGACATAATATTTAAATGCTAATCTCACGTAAGAACAATTTTACATATTTTGTGGTAATTTGCATGTAACTTAATACAAAAGACGGCATTATTGTTATTTTAGTAAGTCGATATTGTAGGTACACGAGTAGGTAGCGTCTATATAAAAGAACGATAATAATGTAATAAGACTTTTGAAATGAACTATGAGACCGTTATACCTAGTGTTACTGATATCATATTATATGAAATAATATTAAGACATAATTACGATTTAATACTATTCCTGTACTAGCGGTGCCCTGCAGTATTACCTGCGTTAAAAACGATCAATAGGATGTGGCATTTCAGCCGCTTGATGGTGAATATTATATGAAAAAACAAATAGTAATTTGTAAAATTAAACCCACTTTTCTCCGGCCATGCTGTGCCTTCCGGAAATGCTTGGATGCCTTATATACATATAGGTACATGTCAAGTTTAATACCTACTCATAAGCTAATACAAAATGCATATTTAATTTGGAGGCTTATGTACGAGTACAAACTCATACTCAAATTTTATTCAATTCTGACAACAGAACAAAACACAAAACAACCTAAAATTAAGGGTAATATTGATTGTATAACATAATATTGATAGTATAATATTGATAACTTACATTCCTGAAGTAACTAAGAAGCCTGAAAACTGGTAAGAGTAGGCTAAGTATGACTTGTTATGGCTTGTACAACTTCTCATGACTTGTTTGGATTTTTATTCAAAATTAAGTTAATTTGCACAACATTATTACTGTTTGTAAAGCGCGTGCTCACTTGTGCACACCGCACAGCTCGCCGCTTGAAGTGGCATTAGTTGCACTTTACGTACTCTGTTAAAGATGCACAGCTGGCCAAGCGCAGGTTGGAGGCAAACATAACACAGAGGGTCCCGATCCGATTTGGACTAAGGATTAAACTAATATTAAAAACGTGTACGTAATCATACGTACGTCAAACTCAAGTTTAGTGTTTTGCTTGTTAATTCATAGACCGCACAGTTTGTAACCATAGTGCCATAGTTTTCCTTAAAAGGCTTTATTCACTCACAAGTGCGCTTTTCTTTATTCATAAAAATACTTTCTTGTTTTATTTTCTAGATGCATATATCAGCCCATGGGGACAGCGGTCGCGCTTCCTCTCGCATAATACAGCGGTTTTCTCCACAAAAAGCTAGGTAGATCCCTAAAGCGTCGATTTTTCTCGAGCTCTTCAAGTGGAGGGCGTTGTATCTAGCACTGACTAGTTTAGCAGCTCGGCAGATACACCAGCATTCCTTACATGCTCTATCCCTTTAATGTAAGTACACCTTTTTGTGTTTTGAGACTTCATGACCACGATAATGACATGATATACAGAGTTACTGTAAATGTACTGTGTATTTACCAAATGTCATAAAATAAATGTTTTTGATTTTAAAGAACTGAAGATACATACATTAGTTACCAAGTTAAGTTATCTTGTAGAGGTAATGATAGTATATGTACGTGAAGCCAGCCCTTCACACGAAATTAACAAAGTAAATGTATCCATGTATGTTTGTATAGGTAACATGGACGTCAGCCAGGCTTGTTTCGAGGAAGCTAAATTATTTTACGACCACTTTTTATGTGGAATGGCGACGCTCGGTCCGAAACATTTCATAAAATCGTTTAGTGTCTATAGCTCTTGACAGTGACTTTTGACTGTTCAAGAATGTAAGATTGTACTCAATATAAAGACGCATAGACGAAGACTCTCAAAACACTAGCCCCCAAATTTGCTTTTTATTTTGTTCTGGTTCGAAAGTACGATACACATTGCACGTGCAATTTACTACTACATATATTACAAATGGACTGCAAAGCTATCAAAACTATAAAAATAAAATTGCAAAAAGTCGGACCCGGCTGTGGCGGGGCGGTTGACTGCGATATGTGTTGTATCTTATACTGTAGGATGTAGTAGTGTGCAGCTCTTGCACACGGTGCTTCTTTATTTCCATTGAGTGGGAGTACAGCCGCGTGCAGCGAGTGCCACATCTAGACATCTGGTTGTGCAATCATACACGTACATGCTAATGAGCACTGTTTATCGCAAATAATAGTAACTTATACATATTATAATACTCATTTAAGTTTGTATCCCGATAGGTGCAATGAAGAGTTGTCAGGATTTTTAGCGTCAAAGCACAGTTATGACTATCACACAGCCTTGGTTCTGTACGGTCACAAAGCGAGAGAAGCGGCAGGTATTAGTCTGCGTACATTTTATGAATGCGACTGGTGGTACTAACATTGTAGGTATATTGACCAAGCAAGAGCATTGGGAAGCCAATGTCTCAGTGGAAGATTTATTGTAAACAACTCGTGTATAGTGGCTAGCAATAGTGTCGTAAAAATATTTTTTATGACAATATTTTATCATATAAAAATAATTTGGTTGGTATTTGGACACCTGTGGCTCTCACGTGGTCCCAAACTAGTATGTTCCACGTGCAGGTAGTATGTATAGCCTGTGGTATAGGTTCAAGCCAACCAGGCTGCCATGGGAAAGCCGCGAAATGTCTCTATGGTGATCACCAGAAATGTGATATATAAAATTACTATAGTGAATAGTGATAGATATCTAATAGACTGACATGTAAATGACTTAAATGTATGACTTGTAATAATGGAATTATGAATAAATGTATTGTATTGTATTGTATTGATATCAAGTAAAAAAAAATTAAAGCGATACTTAATGGTCACGAATAGGCACTACCGGCACTACCTCTCCGTCCTTTTGTTTTTGTGGTGATAGGTATAATTTAATTTATAATTCCTTATACATATGTGTGACTTCTATATTTACAATACCTGCAGATTTAATTAATAAGATAATTAATTAGTAATTTCTTAAATGTATGCGTAGAAATTTAAGTATTATGCATTAGTTACCCAATTGCACGGCCATTTTCTCATTTATAATTAATTTGATGTGAATAATATGTTTTTTTGCTCCTAAAGGTTCATATAAAAATATTCCTCTGGTAATAATAAAATTATAAAAAAAACGAATTCGGCACATTTTTGTACAGAATTATAAGGTGAAAAAGGACAAGTTACCGATGTGTCAATGTTTGAGTTTGTTTAATAAATACGAGTTTATCTATTTTAGTGGTAGTACCTATTTATTTTGAAGGTCATTTCTCTAATAAATATCGTGTTCTAATTTCAAACAAGGTGTAGATGTTATCTGGTTTGTGACATCATTCCTACTAGTTTTATCTTAATTGCATCATAGGAATATATCAATATTCTATAAGCGGTGGATGGTAAATTTTTGAAAATTATTTAACATGAAATTAATTCTAAAACAACTGTTCTATAATTCTAGAATTAAGTTAAGGATACTTGAAAATAAATTACAAATCCATATCAATTAACTACGATGTTTTGTATTGTGCATGTTGATGGCAACACTATCAAAACAACCTGGCTGAAAACTTCGATATTTTTGCAAACATTAAGTTAATTTGCCTTAATAAAATGCACTTTTAAAATTAAATTGAGCATGATTAAATTCCCCCAATCTTTATGAGTCTTCTACGAGTAGATAAGTTGCAATTCCAAAATCCCGCGGCTGATTGTTTGTTGCCCTCCGACCTCGTGACGTTTATCTCGGCCCAGCATCACACTGGACCTACTGTAAGATCATACATTATTGTATCATCCTTATCGACATACGTCACTTGGTAACTGGGATTTTGCAAAGACTCCAGTGGTTACAACTGCGTTTATCTAGATTATCATAATAATAAATAATTACTTCGCAACTCCGATCAGGAGGCGTCATACGATCAGGCATCGTGTCTGTGTTAGCCAGTCCGGATTCATTAAAGATATTAGACTGCAGACAAATGTTTGTATTACTTAATCAAGATACATCAATTTCAATTTTACAAATAACTATTGATTTTATGTTATACCTAAGTTCACAAATTTATCGCTGTACGAATATTTCTTCCCATATTTTTTCCATAGCAGTCCATTGAAGTTGCACACAAATGCTTTGTTGAGTTTAGGTCGAGTTCGATTACCTGTATCGAGGTCATTTTTAATAAAATTACTATTGAATATTTCCATCGCTCTAAATCCTACGTCAGGATTCGACTTTTGTAAGTTTTAATGTAAGCTCCAAGCTTGTATGTAAGTATGTAAGTACAGTAATCGTAGGTCAACTTAGTATCCCTATATGTGTTTAATATAATGCAACAATCTAGTTAATCAACTCGAGCCTACTTATCTGTGATTGGTTCGTCCGACTGCTCTCGTATGCACATACTAATATAGATTGAGGTTAACAAATAGACTACCTAGAATAGGAAGATATAATAGGGTGTAGAGATTTAAGCATTAATTTGTGAGCAGTAAAAAAATAATGAAAGTAATATTTCCATTTTGTATCACTTTTATTTAATCGGCATTACGCTTTAACTGAATGAAACAAAATATATTCAACAGAAACTAAATTATTTTCAAAGATAATTTTATAGATAATTGGAAAATGAAATTAATAAGTATGGGTGTAAAAGTTCTTGCTCTAACAATAAGTTGTAACTAATTATGCTTTCATTCATTATGACACAGTGTCATTAAATTATTTTTTACATAATTTTATTTATTTCTGACCAATAATAAACACTGAAACATTTATACACAAGAAACTTCTGAAAAAGCTTTCATACACATTAGTTTTACTTACGTTTATGCCTGTAAGTGGTGCGGCGCGCGCGCAGCGTGCTGGGGCTGAATGCTGGCTCTGCGCCGGCGACGTTCAGTAATTATAATGTAGTGTTATCTCTGTTTGTTCACTCGTAATATAATATCTGATAGCAGTCCGCGGGAGGCGGGAGGCGGCGCCGGGCGCGGGATACTGTACAACCACGGACGACTGCCGACGAGCGGACTTGGAAGGCGTCTGCAGCTTGCAAACTGTCGAGGGCTGGTTATGGCAGAAGGTGGTTTATTGTGCGCAAGTGTTACACAACAGACTATAGGTAGATAAGAAAAATAGCTAAATCACAATCAAGAACGTAGATGACCCTTCAGAAAAAGTTTTAACAATTTGAAATAAAACTTTTTTTACATACATTTTCTGTGAAAAGTTGCATAATTTTCCTGAATGAAATTGCTTTTCCTATTTTATATATAATATAGTTGTGTATTTAAGAACAGGAACCACGCGTATATGTAATTCAGCTCTCATTGATTGCTAGCAAGGCAAGTATTCGTCACAACGTCAATATACTTCAAATTAAAACAATATTTACAAATTATTACAACAAATAGCGATACATAACGGAATATTATTAAAGTTTATATTTCTCCCGCTTACATTTATTATTATACTTAATTAATTTCTCGGTATACCGATGTAGAACCGATCATATATTTAATTTATAATATTATGACAGTGGCAAGAGAGTCGTAGAAAAATGTAAATTGGTAAAAAATATATCTTATTCTAAAATATATAACGTCGGGTCCACACTCGCGTGTCTTGTCATTCTCCACACGAGACACACATTACAGTGTAGGTACATGAATGTTACAGGGTTTTTTTGTTTAACTTTGTTTTCCACTTTTGTTTAACAACTATAAAAATCCTACTAGCAAGATTATGTAATACAAGTCATTCTGTGAAACATTCAAAATTGGTACGAGTATACTATTTGGTAATCTCGTGTCACGTTGTGCACGCGGTCTTAATACTGATAAATATGTGTCGGCGACATGAAGGTTAACGAGTCGAAGGTATACACCAGTGCCTCTTCTTACCTTGCAGAGTGTGAAGCTGACATAACGTATACACCAGTGCCTCTTCTTACCTTGCAGAGTGTGAAGCTGACATAACGTATACACCAGTGCCTCTTCTTACCTTGCAGAGTGTGAAGCTGACATAACGTATACACCAGTGCCTCTTCTTACCTTGCAGAGTGTGAAGCTGACATAACGTATACACCAGTGCCACTTCTTACCTTGCAGAGTGTGAAGCTGACATAACGTATACACCAGTGCCTCTTCTTACCTTGCAGAGTGTGAAGCTGACATAACGTATACACCAGTGCCTCTTCTTACCTTGCAGAGTGTGAAGCTGACATAACTAACAGTAATCGTAGGATAATCTAGTACGGCTACATAACATGCCAGGGGCAAGCCGTCTTGAGTTTCACACTTCTACATATGTTCTGGTAACGTAACCAACACCCATGAAATCATGGATTAACGATATCGAACGGACCGTAGTCTCTAATTGGCATGGAATGACGGTTTATTGTACAGACCATACCTACACACTAGGTGAAATCAGTACCTACACTCAGTTCACACAGCCCTACTATAAGTTGCAGTCTTCCAGTGTCCGATACAAGATATTTATAGTAATCAAGGTATGTGTAGAGGAAGGTCCTCATCTGCCGTCAGCTTCCAGCGTGGAGGAGGAAGAAGTGGAGGAGGATGCAGGCTGCTCCCGCGGCAGGAGGAAGCTCAGCCCCGCGCACACTGCAACAAAAATGCGTTTAGACAGGACTGTCAGTCTTGCGGGCACCTACAGCGACCACTGCACATTACTGCACAAGCGACGCTGACTTGTTATATCGTATAAGCAGTTAATGTATATCTGGTACCTGCGATGACATCAGTTAAAGTAAATTCGGTACGTCATCCGGGTTTCGAATTTGAAAGTAAAATGTAGGTACTTATATTCGACTATTGCCTTTCCGGCTATCATTCAATCTTTTGGAAAACATATAAAATATTGTCATTATCATAATCTGATTAAATAAGAATGTAGGTGCTAGACTACAATGTTTACTAAACAGATTTAAAAATAATAATACCCAACCTAATTAACACCTAAGCTACATAAATTTTATGTAATTCCCGTTATACTCGCATTGATGTTGTTTTGACAAACTTTCACGTGAACAAGCATACTTTTTTTTTCTTTACACTAAATAGGCTTACGTTTGACTATAGCCTGCCTGATGTTAAGCACCACTATAGTCTAAGATGTAGCACGCTTGCCTAGAAGAAACCTATTTACTCTAGATTTGAAGACCCCTGGGTTATATTTTACTCCGTGTTTTCCGCTTAATAAATATAAGCCACTCGGTTTATAAATGCTTATTATGTACTTTCCTATGGCCTAGGCTCCTAGATACAGATAAACTTGTTGCGATAGGTTAGAATCACCTACAAAAGTTTTTATTTTTAGTGTATTTTGTTTAAACATTGAAAAAAAAAAAACAAAAAATCAATGGTATGTAAAGCCGCAATAGAAGTAAGTTTTATTGTGTAAATTCTGCCAGTGTTTTTTTCCGTTTCTTATTAATAAGTATAATTAGTTACAGTTTAAATCAGGTATAATTTTATAAATTACTGACTTCACGGTGTTAGATTCTTCCTGAAAGTTCGTGTTGACGTCACCAAGGTAATCTCTAACAATGGGAGAGTCCTCTATTGTCTAAGATTAGGTCTAGACGAGTGTAAAATATTACGAAGAGCATAAAGCTTTACTTGTGTAACTATTACATACTTACATAATTATATTATCAATTAGCCAGATTGGATTACCTATTATAATGAGTACCTAGGTAATTATTGCCTCCGCGCTAGACAAACATTGCCTTGACAGTGACCATCCATCTTTTATATCAGCTGATCTTTCATCACTATAATACTATACACACATATTATATACTAGTGTTATATGTATACCGATTCATGTTGAAGAAGGTAACTTCATATAAACAGATTAGCAAGGACATTGGTTACAAAATCTATCTAGAATAGAAACAGTATCTGTTTTGTATAAATCCCCCTACAAACAACGACTGGTCTGTCAGCAATTTTGGCCCAGCTAAGTACCTGACAGACAGCATGGACAAATGTAAAAAAAACGTTCATAAACAAATGTTACAAGGTAAATAGCAGTGGTGGCGTGTTTGTAAGATCTCTGCTACATTGCACCAACATAATGACTCCCCGGAATGCCATTCAGCATTCTAGTCGTCTAGATATTCTAGATCATGGCGTCTGTTGCGTGCAATGTCACCTGTACACGGTTACTAATTACTTTTCATTTACAAAAGTTGTGGAACAAACGAGAGTTAGTTGGTTTCTTCTAGGGAAGTGTTCTAGATTGTAGGCCACAACGAAGCGGCGAGTTGTGGTCAAACATGCGCTTATCATAAAATTGAATATGACGTATATATGTAATATGTCTATATGTTGTAAAGCCGCCCTTTAAATGTTACCTTAGTTACCAGTAACGCTGTATAATCGCTAGTATTGTTTACTTAGATAGAATATTCACCGGGAATTAACTACTTAATTATTGCATTGAGTGACAATTTTCAACATTGTTTGTGATTCTGTCTTCTTCCAATAACCACCTCGATCTAGTTTCCTACTCTACTTATTTAGAGACAGTTTGTCTGCTGTACTATTGGGGCGAGAATGGGTATAATTGTTTTTTGTAATCAATATGTACCTAACTAGTACGGTTTCTACTCACGTACTTATGTTGTTTACGCGTCTCGGGTACCCATCTTCAGAACGTACAAACCGAATAGTTACATATAGATAAGAAAGTGTCACGATGGTTTGCATTTGACCGCAGTTGGACTGATGGTAGTCAATAACTGGTGTCTGATGGAGCGTGCGTGCATACATTTAAATTACAAGCGTAATCGAGAGTCAAATTATAATAAAAGTTAAAGATGGCGTCCAGAACGAGTAATTAAAAATTTCTTGAAACTATACAGAATGTGTACTTAGTAGAAATCACTGTAAAATATCATGCGTATTGACAAAATGCTCACGAGTCTAAAAATAATTTAATAATTGCTAAGGCAGATAAAATCTGTAACAATACAATATAATCTTTTAATCGCTGTCTTGCCTCTGATAAGGATAAGTATCCAAATTATTCGCCGGTAAAAATATATTATATCTATTATATCTACTAATCAACTGCTTGACAGTGAAGGTGTCCTGTGATGCATGAGTATCACTCATATTTACTTATCATGAAGGTAAACATCGAACAATCGATTTACAAGATATAATATACATGTGTGGAATAACTTTACTTTAGGTGGATGTCGCTTCAGGTATCTAACCTAGAGGTGAAATGCAATGCAAAGCAAAACCCAGTACTTCGATTTGCTAATGCCATATTAGAGACATTACTCAGATGTACTCGTATATTTTATAGAAAGGTTCAGTATGACAATCTCCATGGTGTGGAGTACTTACGGAAGGTGAGCGCCGTGAAGGCAATGAAGGTGTGGTGGCAGGCGGCGGCGAGGAAGACCCCGGCGGCGTTGGCGCCCGCCGCCGACCCCACGCGACCCAGCATCATCACCGCACCCACCGCCGTGCCACTGCAAGACACAAACATATATAGGTATCTAGAATAAATATTGCGGGACATTGCACACAGCGCCATCTAGCCCCGCACTAAGCAAACGCTTGTGTCGCGGGTACTAGATAACGGATGAAATACATAAATACTTTTTTTTGTAAATACATACATAATATACATAGAAACGACCAGACTCAACACAAGTAGTGACAAATATATTATTATATTTTTAAACTTCATAATTACTTGCGGGAATCGAGCCCGCAACCCTAGATGAGAAGGCAGAGCCACTACCAACTAAGCTAACAGGCCAGTCAAGATAGGCGGAGTGATAGCTGGTGTGGTGATAGCAAGCATATGTTTTTTGGTGGACTTAGATGTCTCCTCCCTTTTCTCTTCTAGGTTTGGAAATTCAAAATTTATTCGTCAGATTAAATCCAAATGGCATGAGTTATAAGCTTATTTGTAAATATCTTTTCTCCTGAAAGAAAAGAAAGCTCGTACTACACAAGATTAGTGATCATTTTTGTGATTTAAATGTGCGTGGTTATGTATGATGCGTACGATTACTAAGAAACCTAAATACAACCTATACTTTGATAATGTTACAACTAAAAACAATGTCTATTTTTATTGATGACATTCAGGCCAATTGCAAAATATTATGCTATTTCCATGTAGAAGCGCACAACAACAAATTGTAAACGTTTATCTATTTTCTAAGTTCGTTATCTAAAGACCTGTCATTATAATTATTCCAACCTCCTGTTTACGATGTTTTGGAACCAACTACTCCGTAATAATAATGTAAATCCCTCTGTAAAGATAATATAAAGGAGCCGTTTTACTTGAGGAAACTTTTGAATTGGTATATGGAGAGCAAAAACTTTAAAATATTAAATCATATCATGCATTGGTTTACTCGATTTTTAAAATATCTATCAAAGTTCGTTAGCCTTATAACTTTCTGTATCAACCTGGGCAGAACATATAATAATTATAATAGAATACAATAGTTACCGTAAGCTGGTAGGGAAGAGATGCACCGCGTAGGCAGTGAGAGGGCCTATGCCCAGCGCAGTCAGCTGCATCGCCGACATCGCCGCGCCTGCCACAACCCTGTCAATTGTAATAAAATTAACTAACACATTTTTGTATTATGAGCAGAGCACATGAGGACGACAGAAAGTGTTAATGTTAAGTACACACCTACGCTACGATAAGGGGTTTTTATTATTTACCTGTTTCATAAATATATTTTTTTCGTAGACACTGTTAAGGTATTTTGTGTAAATTACAAAATAAGCAGAAATTCGAAGTCACATTATATGTACATAGACTAACAATAGTGCACAACAGGCAGGTTGTACTTTAACGTGGAGGGCCTGGGGATTGCGGAGGAGTATTGCTCGCTCGCCCGTGAAACCCGTCCTTGCCGAGACGAAGGGATATCGTGATAGGGTTTAGTCACCATGATGGAGAAGGTGTCGGGACAGATGGTGTACACACTCACATATTAGTAGTAAGGCCGGTGAGTAGACAAGCGCCTCCAACCAGCGCGAACATGGCGACGAGCAGCGTGCGCTTGCTCAGCGGGCTGACGCTGCCAGCCGTCACCAGCGCGCCGTACGCCAGCGTCGACACCACCATGATGTAGAAGGTGGCAGGGGAGATGCTGTCCACGCACTCGGAGCTGCTGCTGCTGGTCTGTGGGAGGAAGGAAATTGAAAATTAATCAGGTGTTTTTTATTAGAAGAAAAAAAATGGTGGTGGAAGAATAATAAGCAAAGTCCGTTGTCTGAACCCAGCGAGAAGGAATCACAAACGGAACGACAGTAGACATTTATATTCTAGTTTTAGTTTTTTACACTGAAAATCGACACTGATCTGAGCGCTTACAGGTGTACGAAATCGTGGTAGGTAAGCATTCTCACTGACGCGTGGCTTTTGGAGCGGAAGTAGAAAATCATTTGTACATAAACCGAGTAAAATGAAATAAACATACACGAATAAATAACCAAAATATTTCGCAATATGTTCCGTGTTACAGAAAGTTGCTTAGCAAGGCGCGGCTCTAGCTACGACGTAGCTCCGTAGCTAGACTGACTACGTGCCTACGGCATTCATAGGGCCTACGCGCACGTAGCAAACAGTTGATATACTTTCTCCAAAATTTGTCTCTTATTACAAGGTACAAGTTTACATGTAATGCGCAATTATTAAAGGATCTACAAAAAATTGTACAAACATATTAATATTAGTAAATATTATTCCATTGGAATTGAAAATTTGGACAATATACGAGTACGTAATTTTGGTAAACTGGCTCCTCCATTCCTTCGCTTTAGTCTATAGACCCCTCACTAGAGTTATAGTTACCATGTTAGTATCAGGCGTGTTGATGAACGTGCAGATGGTCCCCTGTCCCGCGCCGCCGCTCAGCACCTTGTTGATGGTGTCTGGAGCGAAGAGGAACAACCCGTTCAAACTGGAACAGAAATGTGGCTGATCAGGTAGTATTGTAGTCATAATGCTATAGCTTCGAAAGAGAATTAAGTTTCTGTTCTTTTCTTTGTCCATTTACCTACAGACCTTTATCTTTTTACAAATGAGGGGAGAAAACAAAACTGGCATTATCTGGTCACCTACTTCAATACTCTAGAGATAGAACTCAACTAATTGTTTCTTCTAGAACATAGCACCCCTCAGTAATAAAAAGATAACCACTTGAGAATGAGATATTCCATTATATACTACTTACAGCGAGAAGAGACCGAACATCAGGAAGCCAGTGAGCGCGAGCCACTTGAGATGAGGCGGGCGCAGCAGCGCCAGCGCGGACTGGTCGCGCGCGGCGGGCGCCAGCTCCCGCCCGGCCGCGTCACGCGCCGGGACCCTCTCGCAGGTCAGCTTCAGGGACTTCACCTGAAACGATACAGACATGGAATTATATTGGCAAATGTACCTAAAAGTAAAAAGTAATTCACACGGTCAATGAAAAGGCCACTTAGTAGGGAAATATAGCGTAAACAAAAAAGAAAGTTGATTTTTCTACTCTCGCTACGATAATCTCGACAGGACTTAATTGTACTTTTAATAGTGAATTTAATACTATAACTACCACTTACTGGAAAGGTATCCTTTGGCAGGCCAGTATTGACCTGGTACACTCGGCGCAGCACCTCGAGCGCCTCCTGGTCCCTGCCCTTGGTCATGAGGAACTTGGGGCTCTCCTCGGCGCTGGTGAGCCACACGGCAGCGAGGAGCAGCGGCGCCGCGTACACTGCTGTCAGCAGCCGCCAGGGGCGGAGCACCAGCGAGCCCAGGGAGAAGCGCCAGTCGGAGGACAGCACCGCCCAACCCAACGCTGGAATGGACACATAAATACATATGTCTACCGTGTGTTTTAATACTGCTTACAAAAATCTATACACATACTACGTTGTTTTGAATTAAAACTTGCTAGGCTAGGGCTTCTTTAAGCTTTGGATTTGCAGGATTAACAGCCAACGCATAAATCAGTTTTCTATTTAATCTTTATATAAACTATGTGTAAAAAATATCTACTGGTTAAAACCTAGCCAGAGGGTTTTCAGAAACTAGATAAGTCTATCGACACGCAAATGGTCTGTATATGTAAAAGAGAGGGTGGTATACGGTGGTTACCAGGGTTGAGCGTGGAGAGCAGCATGAGCAGGCCGTTGCAGAGCAGCACGGCTCGGTCGCGGCGCGCGCGCGCCACCAGCTCGCTCTGGTACGCGAACGACAGCGACGACGGACACGACAGGCTGCAACACACCACTACATCAGCATTCTACATACTCTATACAAATTATAATTAATATAGTTTATGTAGATGCCGGATATGGCGGCTCTTCTTTGCATTCTATAGAATTATTTCAAAACTAACAGCAGTCTCTTTGCTGGTAAACTTATCTTAACTTTTATAATTGGATGGAGTAACTCTCGAAACATGGACATGAGAAATATGAATGTGACTTTTATTTTTATTCCCTGAATTTTTTTGGTAATGTTTGAGGAGTCTGACCAGATTTTAACTAATGCCAAATGGTGCAACTCATATTTTGCCTGACAAGATTGTAAAAGCTAAAGTAATATGATACAACCCAGCAAAACATAAGTAAACGTTGCTGCTTCAAAGCGCGGCGGTAGGTATACTCACAACATGGATGCGGCCAGCTTGCAGAGCGCGAAGCTGAGCAGGTCCGGCATGAGGGCAGCACTGAGCGCCAGCACGCCGGCTGCAGACGAGGACGCCAGCAGCACCGGCTTGCGGCCCAGCCGGTCCGCCGCGCGGCCCCACAACGTCGCCGTCAGGATAACGCCTGTACAAAATCATATAGTATTTCTCAGATTAGAGCTTGTATATTTCATTTTGAGTAGGAGTTATGGTTTTGGGTTCTGTTATTTTGGTGGATTCCTAGTTAAAATTATTGACCATTATGCGAAAGACCAATTGTTTATGACGAATACTATTTTTTTCACGTAGCTATTAATTTTTTAATTAAATAATTAAATTGAAGTAATTTTGTTTTTGAGCATTATTGAAATAAGTGTAGTGATGCGAGCGTTGTAGATTAGGCGGTATCCAAATGCGACGGTAGCCAGTTTTTACAAGTCTTCCGCTTATTCCTTTGTAGGTATATAAATGAAGTGTTTAGGCACCTATATTAGGTATGGAGGTGAGTATCCCGCGCAGGCTGTCGGGCAGGCGCAGGTCGCAGGCGGCGGCGGGCAGGATGAAGGCCAGCCCGATCATCTCCAGCATGGCCGCCAGCAGCGTGCCCAGCATCAGCGCGCAGTGAAACACCTGGTACCGACCCGTGCCTGCGGCGGGATGACCATGGTTTATGTTAAATATTCATTCTCTCGTCATTAAAAATTATTTTGAAGAGCAAGAAACCCACTGATTGTTAAAACTCTTGGACTTTGGATGTAGTTTAAGTTTCATATTTTTTTCAAATAAAACATTTATTTACAATAAACAAGGGAATAAAAACTAAACATACTACTTCTAACTACAAAAAAAAGCCGTTGAGCCAGAAAAAGGCCGAGGTTGGCATATTAGCTTCATTGGACTTCAATATATAACATGTTAATTGAACTTGTTATACTATATTAGTGCCAGTATATGATTTTCCATACTACTTGGAAATGGCATGTAAAGGCTCATATAAAATATCAGTGTGGAGGTTCTAATTGGGGCAAAAATCTCGACAGTTTCCATGGCTCTTCAAAATACAAACTTCTGAGATTTATACGTCATAAAACTCGTCACCAGAAATACGGCTAGACTGTAAGCGGCCGGCAAACTTCTTGAGCCAAAGTCGACGGAGTGGGGGTAAGTTCGCGCATGTACACTTCCGGACATATTTTATTGGTCATTGTTGGCGTTTGTAAAATATATTATACTAGCTATTTTTTTACCAGATCTTTTTTGCCTGGTGTCCTAAATACGGCAAGGAACTCCGAGTCTTTACTTTCTTTTATGATTCGTTTTACGGTACCGACAGACGTTTTAGTTGCTTCTGCAGTCTTTTTTATAGTTTCTGTTTGTTTTGTAGATCCTTGCTTCATGAAGCAATACACATCATACACCATTTTTCTAGCTTATCTCTTCAGAACTGTGTTACGTTTTGGCGGCCTTGTCCAAAAGTTTTTGGTAGGTAAAAAGAAAAACACAATGTAACAAATAACAAAGTAACATTAATACAATAACAAACAAACTTTAACAATAAAACTTCTAAACTCGAAATAGCCTATTGACACTGCACGCAAGTGTAGTCAGATGCTAGCGGAACATGCGCGCAACGCGGGGAACAGGGGCCAACTGATCGGCCAATCACGGGGACGCGTGCCGACAGAATGCCCCCGCGCACCTCTCTTTTTACCAACGATACCTTAAAATCGTCTACTGCGCACTCAAGGTCATGGCTCAAGAAGTTTGCCGGCAACTTGTACCTACTGTGAAGTTCAATTCAAAATTCAAATCAAGTCACTGTGAAGTGGATGTTAATTAATATTATAAATAAACACTTCAATACCACATTTTATGCGTATCTTAAGACCACTTGATACAATTTGAATGTGGTTATATTGCAAAAATGCCTCATTTGATTATTGTGCTATTTCACATTTTACAATGAGAATTCATGCATTAAGCATGCTCTTTCAATAAACCAAAGTAAGTAAATTGAACTACTTATGTGCTGATAACTGACGTGGTTTCCATTGTAATAGCTTTATGTGCTTGTCGCTATTACGTTTGCAATTTACACCGAGAATAATGAAGCAAGATAACGACCAGATCGTAAAGTGGTTGGACTTAGTGTTGGCAGATTACACCTCTCACATGGCATGGCTAATTTCTTTATCAGATTAATGAAACAAAGATGACTTTACCCGTTTGAAGAGAAAATGTAAGCCACGCTCCAATAATCAACAAATACCGGTTCCTTCCCGTTGTCCCCGGTGGACGTGTCCCCGGTACGGGGACAGCGACACGGCAAAGAATGTATCTCCCAATACTCATGGGTGTCAAAAGAAAATCAAGAAATCCATTGAAACGACACCCAGTACATTATGTACGTATGTGTTACGCGGGGCCTGACCTACGGATGTTCCTCAATGTACATGAATGTCTCATATTGGGCACTTGTTATGTGATTTGAAAGTTTGCTTAAAACTTAACCTACGATGTTGCGGTTTGGTCACAAATAGCTAGAAGCGGATTTACCGAGTGAGCACAATAATAGAGGTATTATTGTTTACTGACCGCAGCCATGTTTGTCCACTAAATTATCGACTAAATGATTGTTCAGACAGTTCCAGCAGATGGCGGGCAATTGTGAAAATGTGACGATTTGTAAATAGTTGGTTAGTAAGTTGTGTATGTCATCAGCTGCTTGTGTATGCTCAGGTACGTCCTGGCCCTGGAGTGTTCCACCTTCCAGAAACCAGGTCCTTTCAAAGAAGTTATAGTCCTATACAAATTTTATCCAAATTATGATTTCTAGAAGTGCGTAGTACCTGCGATGTCGAGCGCGTCTTCCAGGTCCAGCTCCATCTTGTCAGCGGGCGGGTGCGCGGGCGCAGGCGGGTGCTTGCGCGGCTCACACAGTACCACGCGCTCCTTCATGCCGCCCGCGCTGGAAGCACTCCACATTACAATCTATTACAATAACACACGTGTGTGGGGACTTGACGGATTTTACAGGGTTTTATTTGAATAATATGCATTTATGCAGATATGGCATTTATTTGATGGTAATGGGTCGGACAACTTTAATGATACCGTATATATCCAGACATTTGCTCATCATACACCCTTTGGGCGGTTTGTAAACTCTCGACCAACAAGTTCGCCACTCTCGATCTCATGTACGAATTTACTTACGAGTAGGTACTTTATTCGGAAGTTTTCTGGTCAGATTACGTATACTATCATTTTGAAAAATATCTGATTCATTCCGCACATTACATCACTATACATCGTTTGAGAAAGAAAGACAATAGATTCTTAGAAAATGTATGCCAAGTTAGTACAAATAAATGCAAAAATTGATGTTAAATATTGATAGAATATTGGCTAGGAATGCTTACATACATACATACATACATATTCATACATTTGAAAACCAATGACGGGAGGCCTCGTACTTGTAACTAGCTAGTTAACTCATAATCTAATCCGACAACTACAACGGAACGATAACTTTAGTAATTAAACTATCGAGAACAATTATTATACAAATAGTACATATACATATACATAACACCGAGACGAACACGTTTAATAATTTAATAGCTTTCTAGAGAATACTAACCTATTTCTACTTAACTACCATCACAAAGTAAACCTTGTTAATAAGTAAGTTAGTAGGTAACATGAGATTAACTATTGTGGCAATATAAGTTGCACGTCGTATGTACTCGTACTGCTATAAATAAACATGCATCAATCTGGACTTATGGAAATTCTAAAACCTGTTCTAGATTATGAATCAGCTGATCCACTTGTCAGTTATGAGCACCCGTAGTTCCTCCCCTTTTAGCCATGTTCCCAATTTTTATAGTCAGCTCGCGATCCTTATTTGGCAGAATACCGGATTTTTATTCAGGGCGTTCAGAATTCCGCAACGCTGAAGGTTCTATCTGCTATTTTCAGAAAAAGCTGAAACTTTATAAAGTCGTAAGACACGGGGAAGAAATACGAAAGAACTGAGGTTTTATACTAACCAAAGTAAGATGACTGACCTGCTCTGCTTGTATGATCCAAATCTATTTGCTAATCTCACACATAAATTTCACAAAGTCGTCTCTAACACATTTTGTTAAAATTATGTAAAACTCAAGTCCACAGTTGCAGTGCGCTCTCATTGATTATTTCAAAATAGATAATGCACTATCGATAAGCAATTAGTGTATAGAGAAGGTTAGATTAGTTTCGACACACTTGTGTATGTAGGTATGTATGTACACACTTGTGTATGTATGTATGTATGTACACACGGGTTTATATTTACTGGCCGTGGATACCTCATCTTCTGCTATTTCTATTTAGACGAAATATTTTCTCAAGAACCATCAATTGTTATTTTTATGAAAAATATAAAAATTTACATTAAAATAAAAACATATCGAATGTTTAAAAAAAACGAGTACAAAAATCACGCGAGCCCTCTGGTCAACGTTTGGGCAAAAAATATGTCCATAAGTGTGAAGCACAAGTAGTAAACTGGCGCTTGTGCCAGCACTGTGTGCGACACTGTGGCGACACCGTGGCCGACACTGTGGCCAGCGTGTGTGTGGTGGCAGGGTTTACCCACGCCCGCGAGATTTGTCGTAAATTTGCAATAGTCGAGTGATTTACACCTCATTCACTACACTTTGTTAGCGCCTCGACACCTGTTTGTGTAGCTTCTATCGTACCTAATCGTATATGGTGTGATGGGAGTTCAACAGGCTGTTAGACAATGGTTTTTAAAGAATTCTATTTTATATTGGCTAAATAAGTAATACAGTTGCTGAAATTTTGATCGTCTTGTAAGTTAACACCTATTTAGAAGTAATACCAATTCCAAAATGTGACACAATAATATATATTCACTAAGATTTTTTCGTTTTCTTACTGTTGTTTTATATGACAGGAGTGTTTGTAATTGCTTGTTTGTGCATGTGTTGCGTTTGTTCCACGGTCACTGTCACCTGTCACACGGCAGGAGTGGACAACAAAGGAAGAACACAGCTCAAGTTATCTTGCGGTGAAATATCTAGCGAACATCATAAACGGTCATAAAATTCACGTGTTTGCGTGAAATGATCCAATCAGTAGAGCTATCAAATAAGTAGCTTCTAGGAATGTGGTCGCAAACAAAATGTAGCACTTTGTGTACTTTACCACTCGCAGGTCATGTCACGCTATTTCTGAGGCGGAGACTGGCACAATTACTTATATTGCTACTTGATAGGTATATTTGCGAAGCAACTAGCTGGGGCTTTGTAACTTAGTAAGATGTGTGCCCTTATGGATTTTTAAAGAAAGGACAATATTTTCCTGAACAATATACACATGAAAATGACGAAATGATCTGGAGCAATTTGTGATTTTCAACTTGTTATTATACACTAGTGGGTGCTCGCGGCTTCGCTCGCATTAAGAAGTAAAACTTGCATCCCCTATTTCACCCCTTTAAAAGTGGCATTTCCAAAAATCGTTTCTTAGTGGTTGCCTACGTCATAATATCTACCTTCATTCCAAATTTCAGCCCAATCCGTCCAGATGGTTTGTGCTGTACGTTGATAGATCACTATATCAGTCAGTCGGTCACCTTTGAGTTTTATATATTTAGATTGTTCCTTTAATTGTATTGTTTGCATTCACTTCCATAATCCATAAATAACGGTCATGATTTCACTACTTACAACATTTATATTTCGCAGTAAAATACAATTGAAAGACATGCTCCTACGATATGCATTTGCGCATATTGTTCCTTCAGACCTCACACTGTTATCTTTATTAATTTATGAATAAAAAAACAGCATCAAACCAGGTGTTTGTTTGTTTGTGCTCTCCATTCTGCATAGTATGCGATAAAATGACGTCAATGCGAATCAATAATAATAATTATTGGTATGTACTAGGATTTGTATGTCCTCTACTACTTATTTTAGCCACAATAAAATTATAAAACACATGTCTTATGATTACATATCTTATCAATAAGATAATTGGTTGCTAATGTCACTTTAAAGTTATTTCTTATAACAGGGGTTTGTCTATTTTTAACAATTATATAATATCTATGCAATCAAAAATAGAAATGAAACTTCAATATAATGACGATGTGAAGGCATTTAGTCACATGATTGCTAAAATAAAATATAAAAGTAATATATGTATTACTCAGATATTTCGAAAAAGCTGAGATGCAACGTTGTCATGGCAACATGAATAGCGTCGTCATACCCGTAATACTGGATCCTGCCTACATTATTACAGAAAGAGTTACACAATTTGACTATAAGTGTGAAATATATAATGTTATATCTTTATGGGCAGGTCACGGCTACTGTTATAAATGTAATAAAACGGTGCATATCGGCAAGTTCAAATGGCATTAATTAATTACAAATTACAATTTACTGACCGAGCGAGTGAAGTCCATCTAAATATTAATAAATAAACTAGTAAATAGATAACATTTATGTGTTTGTTGGTACTACAATCATTGTTATTTTAAGTAATATATGAAAATATGAACATTTATTTATTTATTCATACTTGCACACATACAATTTTCCAAAAAAAGTTACATGTGCCTCAAAGTATTGGGGCGTAGCGAGAGACAATGGCTAGGCTTTATCTCGCTAGAGTCTTCACAAATGTTGCTTTTATAGTAGTATTATACTACACATTAAATTTTTAGACATTGATTATTGTTTAGAACAGATGAAATGATCTATAGGTACAAGAGTACATATATTCGTAGCGTGCATTTAATACATAATCATACTATTAGAATCATTATTTACAAGTAACATATATGAACTAAACAGATAAAATATTTTGAAGCTTCAATTTGGATTGAAATATTAATATTGCTAAAGATATAATCGAGGTCTACTATTCGCAGAACACATTTTATACAAAACAAACATTTTTAATAGCATGATACCTTAGTGAAGATAAAATTTGCACTTTACGCAATTTGAATTAGTGCCAACACTTAAAAAAAGATTAAGTAATCGGACGGAGAAGCAAAGTAAGTTTAAAGGGTTTACTAACGCACAAACTTTTAAAGACGACTAAGTACGTCAAAAGCAAAAACTTTTGTTCAGCGGCTTTTGGAAATTGGCGAATGTTCCTTGAGGTTTACTTGGGGTTACAAAGCCTTAATCTCTTAGAAAGAGCCCCACGTCCTGACGGGGTACGCGCCTTGCTACTTCCGTAGATGTAACATATTGTGACCCATAAAGTTGTTTTTGTTTTAAACCACACAAATATTATAAAGGCGGAAGCATGTGTCGGCATTTAAGCTACTTCTTCTTGCTCAAACGGGGGAACCAACTTAGATGTTAAATATTGTCCACAAATAGATTTTATAGACTCTTGATTTACACATAAGTATCCTGGATTAACGTGAATAATACCGCAGCGTAGTTTTAGTATGTTATTTAATCATGTTTAACAATTGTATGCTTTATATTTGGCGAGCGTGTGTGGGCGGCGCCGTTACTTGCCGCAACGTACATTGCGGGACTCGAATATAAACCCAGGACCTTTGTAACGGGACTATCAAAGTATGTCAAGTTTTATTTTATCTTTGCATTTAAACCTATAAATGCCAGATAATTTATTTAAAAGATTATGGTATACTGGTATACTGGTATACTGGTATATTTTTAAGCTATGCAAATAAATTTAAAAAGCAATCATTATGTATTGTCCTTCCAGTCATGTTACTTCAATAATAAATTTAATTATTACAAACGTTTTATTATTTTTTGTACAACTTACATGTCGTTATCCGATCTCGTGATATTCCTTTGAAAAAATCCAAGTGATTTAACTGCATTCATTTTGTAAACAAATAAAAAACACTTAAACCGTTAACCACTCGCACCAAGATTTGTCAATGAATTAAGAGCAAATAAAATTGGAATAGTTTAAAGTAAATAATTGTGTGGGGGGATGCGGCCTGTGGGAAACGTAAACAAATAATAAGTATCTGTTTACTTCCCAGCCAAGTTTAATTGTAGCGATAAGTACATGCACATTCTCTGTGGCATTTCTCGGCGTCGATAGTAGCGGACCTGTGACTCACTTTGCAAAGGGACCTTTGTAATTAGTAGCGTTTCTTTGCATATAAGTAGGTACTTACGCTCACATATACTACAAGATAATCCTGAATTATGACAAAATAACGTATTTAAAAAAAACTATGTCTAACATAATTTAAATACCATCTGTAAAGTTGTTTGCTGATGACACTTCAAATAGCTCTATCTTTTGTTTTTATGAAACATTTGCACATTATATTAAAGGTGTACTATAAACGATCAAAAATAATAGAAGACATTATTTACATTATTAATTAATTATGTTTTTTTTAAATCGTACTTATCATTATATTTTTTTTTTGTACTGAACACCTTACTCAAGCTGTCCGCCGTCTCCCCGCCACCCGAGAGTGATCGGAAGACTGTCAACATGTCAATAAACCAGGGGAGATACTAACAAACAATGCTTCATTCTTCACACTACGAGAAATTAACATGCATTACTCATACAGGTTCATTTGTAAATAATACTAATCACAAGTAGGTATATCAAAAACAAAAGGAACGTTACACAAGTTTGCTTCCCAATTTTGTAAATAAGGCGGTTACTGAGCCCTGCTCTAGTTCAGAAGATAATTGCTTTTTCGATGTGTTTTATTGAATAGGACGAACCTTTAGATATATTTTTGCGATCTCTGAGGTGTGACCTAAATGAATATAAACAGACTAGCTAAGCGAGCCCCTGTGTACCCTGTATGGGTATACATGCATAACTGCTCGGGGTGAACGCCCTCAGATACCGACCAGGAAGAACCTAGGAATAGAGTCTGGACCTCTAGCCTCTATCTTTTATGAACGTACTTTACTACATGATTTTAATTGTTTATACACAATATATTTTTTTCGTATTTTCCACGCAATAACAAATAACAAGAATAATCACATACATTGCCTGTTTTTGTTTAATTTTAATTATCGGTACGGACATAAATACTAAGAGCTGCAGACCGATTGTTTATCTATTTGTTTGTACAATTATTAAAATGAATAGTTCTGCATTAATTACTGCAGATTGTCGTCACATACATTCATATCGGAATACTTTACGCACCAGTGAGATTCATTGTTACACACCAACTGAATACAAGTAATATTCTACTGACGAATAAATATAACATTTAATTTACTTTGATTTAATTCAAGCCGATTCATACGTTTCGGGAGTGAGATAAAATAAAAATGACTTATTCAATTTATCAAACAAGTTTAAAACAATCCACAAATAGTTTCGGCAGAATTCGATATTTTCCTCGTTTCTCTTGTGGTAGCTTTTTTAAGCCGAAATGGAATATTTCCTCCCGTGGTGTGGTGTAGCGTGACGTCAGAGTTTGCTGAGACAGAGGAGAAATAGTGGTGATTTCACCATGTATGTATGTATGTACACAGTGTACCTACATACATGCACTCAGACATATGTAGTTATGTTGGTGAGAAATAATACAGGGTAGACACTTTCCACGGGTAATAGGATTTAAGTAGTCACATTGTTATGTGAGATTCACATTTAAGACCCGGTTAACTGTTTTTAAAATAACATATATTTCAGTTGCATAGGCATTGATGAAAATCCAAACATGTTAAGCATCTACTGAAATGAATAAATGGGTAAATTCTTGCTACATGTCAATCGGCTACGGATTTTAAAATTATAAATTATAAAAGCAAATAATCAATTTGGTGTTTTTTTTTGCAGTATGTACCTACACATGTTTAAATCTAGCGAGCTGAGAGCAGAATAGAAGGCCTGCTGCGTAAAATTAATTTAACAACATATTTTGACATGTTTCACGTATTTGCTCTAGTTGAGTGTCGTGCTGTTATCAGCGGCTGTCAGGTTGTTGTGTGAGAGACCCCCCGGGCGCTGTAATCCCTCCGCAAGCAGCAGCGGTTTGATTGCCGAGCAAATAGAACGTGCCAGCTGATGGCACTGGCTTTATCGAGCATCCGCTGGTTTCCGTCGCTTCCAGTGGTTTCTACAGACATGTATGTACATATCAAGGCATTCTATATGAAGAAGTAGTAAGGTAGCCAAATATAAAGCTGATAAAAAAATATTTAATTTTGTGACACCCAAGACAGCCCAAGATTTTCTAGAAATAGACTTCATGTTATAAATTAAAATAAATTACATCGTTAATTAATTAAAATATATATTTCCCATACTATGATGTGTACCTACTATTCCGCTTGAGGCAGCGCGCGCCGTGTACTCGAGGTGTCATCAAATGATAATGGATGGAGCGGCAAATTTTATGGAGGTCTTTGACCTAGTCTTTAATCGAGGTATTAGCTATAATAATTATACCGAAAATGACTTAATAGGGAAGCACTTAATTTAGCTTAGCCTGCGCTTCATGCTTTGATATGGTAAAAACTGTACAAGATTTTCCATAGCAAATCTGCAGTTCATCAGTAAGTATAGAAGTTGAATTGAGCTAGGAGTTGTTTTATTTATACTTGTATCGTTGTGATGTATATTTTTTCTCGTCTCATATCTACCGCTGATCAATGGTAACCCTTACTTCTCTATTTATACCCACAGAGGATCCTCAATTTTTCCAGGCCAGGCATTAACCCACTAATTACAATTATTTACAGAACATTGGTATTCGATGAAACTGCGTCGAGAGCACTATGCAAACACTCGGCACGTCGCGCGACAAACAAACAGTCGGCGGGAAAACACTCGCCTATATTTAGGATCCGGAGCAAACAGCGGAGACAATGGAGGCTGGAGCCACTAGTAATGATGACGGGGTCTCACTACTCGTATCTCATTAACTACTTTCTGAGATACTGACGTGACGCCTTCCATGCCTTTATATATACAGGGAGCGCGAGGGAGCGGAGACAGACGCAGCAGCCCACACCAGGCATACACTGCTGGGAGAGGATAACAATACAAACAATATACTAGTGTATCAACAATATCCACATTGTTACTTCTATACTATTGAAATTAATATTGGTAAGGTGAACATGATTATTAGATAGTAGGCGGAATTAATTAGGGCATATAAATGAATTATAATGAGAATTTCAATGAAATTTGATGCGATACAACTTGATGTAATTATTATAGTTTTTACTATTTCCTCCACTATGAATCATGTAAGAATGAATATTAAATAAATTGGCAATAGTTAGAAAACTGTCTCTAATACACAATTGAGATTTATTTATTTATCGTATGGCATTTTTTTTAAAATCTCTATTTCATAAATTTATTGTTTTTAAATACGCAATCGCATCTGCAGTTAAGGTTTTAAAATCCTCCATTCCGTCATACTTGGTTAGAGGACAGTCAAATACTACGTGCTGGACAGTCTGCTCGGGAGCTCCACACCGGCAAGCTGGTGATTCGCACCAGTTTCATTTATTCCAGAGGTGGGTGGCAGTTCCCTACTCCAGTTCTTATTCGATTCAGCATGCACCATACTCGGCGAGGCTCCTCAAAGCCAGCGGGCCGTACTTTGGGGTTATGCTCAAATATGTCAATAGGGAGAGCTCGAGACTCCCACTCGGAAGTCCAGGCTTCTAGTAATTTAGGAACTGGTTCAGCGTCATGAAATTTCAGCGCTGGGGGGGGGGGGGGGTCGGGACTTCAGTCTTGTCTTCTTTAGGTTGTCTTAATCATCTAAATCATCAACACAATTGAGATATCAATAAATCATACTTATTGGAAAAAACAATCTGCTGTAAAAATACATCTTCTAATAGTATGGATAAATCAAATTAAATAAAATTTAAAAAAAACCTAGTAATAGCCCTAATTTTATTGCCAGAAGGTTGCGTATTAAACAGGTACCAGGTTGGCTGCATTACCAATGTCTGCAATACAAATTGCAATGCTAATACGTTGCATACAAGTTAATATGTTCGGGCTAAATATACCATTCCCTAATTATTGCTTTTCTATTTTCTTCAATTAGGTAATCCAATTCAAAAATATAACTGTTATCACAAAATACGAAATTCGATACCCTTTACAATTAGATATAAGTAGTAAATGAATTATTGAATAGTCTGTTACAACTTTACAAGTAGCTACTAGGTTTAGCACATGACTTCTAGAGCTTCCCGCAGGTCACCTGGCCAACTTCCCGCAGGTCACCTGGCCAACTTCCCGCAGGTCACCTGGCCAACTGTTTCATTGTCACGTCATCTTAGACTAATAATTCAGCATTGGTCACTTCACGCAAATCTCATGTAAGAATAGCAGAGTACCTAGGTGTCATATAAATACTGGCCATTCTCAGCGGTCCTGTCTCTTCCGTAATATTCTAATGCATGAAGCAAACTAAATATGCATAGCAACTAATACTGTAAAAAAGATGGAGAATGAACACCGTTTGTCATTGTTTCAGGTGCAAGATGTGTAAGGTGGTGAAAGAGATCGAGGACATCGACGTGGTGGAGAGAGACAAGAGGAAGGAGTGCGCATACAGTGTCGAGGAGGCTCTCAACATCACTGGTAGGTATCTGGTAATCACCTCAGGGTGACAAGATTTACTTTGGTTATTATTAGTAATCAGCACTTCTCTTAGTTCATCGTTACTCATGTGGTACGTTAATAAAAGTACAGAACTGTAAATCATCAAACAACAGCTTCCTTATTTTACTTGTTAGTTTTTGGTAAAAAAAAGATCGACGGAATAAATTTTCAATAAATCAACAACGATCCTATAAAACCAAGTAATTTAAACACAACCTGTACAATGTACATATGTATTTAACATATGAATGTGCCTGTTCCGATTTAAGTAAGAAGGTTACGGTGACCACTTAGATTTGGCTCAAGAAGTCATGGTACGAGTAAGCATACGCGTTGAATATTTGCAGGTTTCGGCAAGTACAACTTCGGCCTCCTGGTGGTGTGCAGCTGGACGCTGCAGGCGATGGGCATGGACCTGTTCGGGACCAGCTTCGTGGTGGCGGCCGCCGTGTGCGACCTGCAGCTGGACATGCGCCAGCGGGCGCTGCTCACTGCCATGCCGCTCTGCGGTGAGCTGCTTCCACAATATTCGTTACTACGAGATACTTTTTTACGGTTGACTTGTAGAAAATCGTGGCCTTTCATGAATATATAATATGAAAGTGTGGTCAGCCCTCACATAACGGGAATTGTTATCTGGGCCCGGGGACTGATGTGAGGCCACCAGTGTGTTGCTCCTCGTAGTTCTCGTATTGGATCGTGAGGGTGAAATAGTTTCATGTGCGCGATGCAGGCGGCGCCACTAATGAAGTTATTTAAATCATATTGTGGTGTGCAGGCGTGGTGGTGGGCGCGCAGGTGTGGGGCTACGTGGGCGACACGCGCGGCCGCCGCCTCACGCTCGTGCTGTCCATGGCGGGCGGCTGCCTCGTGGCGGCGCTCAGCGCGCTGGCGCCCGACTTCACCTCCATGGCCGTGCTCAAACTCATCTCATCCACCTTGTGAGTACTTGCTTGATACCAATCAGGGATTGGATCGCAATATTACATACCTACTGTGATTGTATCCTCTACTCTTTCAGTTGTATTGCTCATTACGGAGTGTTACTTCCACGCAGAATTAATTAGGAGAGTAATCTTGGCTTCTTACCTGTATATGTATTAAATAACTGAAAGACATACAGAACTGCAAAATTTTAGAACGCTATACGAATGGCTCTTTACAAAGCTTGGAGTGTCGTAGAGGGCTACGAAAGCTGTGCTACATCTATGCTACGAAGCTACGATATTGTAGACCAGAGATGTTTTAAAAATGTGTACCTGATTCTCACCCTAATGTTTGTTGCAGGCCTCATCTACGTCAGTCTTTGTGTAGAATTCATTTAAATTGAACACTTTCCTAGGCTTTCATTGTTTGCATTTATTAAATAAAGCTATTACAGTTCTTTACAAATGATTTCAAAGTTTCAATTAACATTCTAGTCGTAATCTAACGGTATCAAGTACTGGCCTAGACAAGTGTGTTGTTTGCTACCTGTACTGAAACAATGTAGTAGCTCGAGTTACGACTGCATTCCAATATGCACAATGTAGCAGACATCGAGGTAACTTCGCCACTGGACTGTGGATCTCATAACAGGGGTGATATCGGGTGATATGTTTTGAATGCCAAGTGACCATTAAATACAATATTGAGATGCTTGTGATCATAAACTCTTTGTTACGAAGCAGATGGACGACAGCAAAAGAAATAATTTAAAAATGCTTATTTATTAGACCTTAATAAATCCAAACAGGTCATGGTCACAAAAGCCTTGATCTTGAATTTTGTCACACTAAAGCTAACTATTCAGATTATACAACACGTAGGCAAACACTCGTGACGTCATGGAACAGCCGACACGCCTTATCAGATGTTATCAGGCCACAGATTACGTAGCAAGTAGTGTGTAGAGCCTTATTATAGAGCCTACGTAGCGCCCCCCGGGCGGTAAACACGCGCAACAGAATGGCAAATATGATAATGAGATATATTTAGAAATACCTACTGGAGGTAAATAGAAGCTAACATACATATTATTGTATACTGAACAGCATATACTTATTCAGTTATGTATTTTTTACGTAAAGTACTCCTTGTCAGATTTCTTGTTATAATTTTACGATCGGCAGGCTGTCAATCCATTTTCAAGTAGTGTTGTCTGGAGGATCCAGTCCAATATTTACTTTAAAAAAATGACATACTTATATTAACTCTTAGTCCATACACAACTTGCATTAAGAAAAATGATTAAACATAAAATAAATTGGAATAAAATTGCTAAAAATTTAACTGTAACTGTAAAAAATAACTGTAAATTCACTTATTTACAACACGTGTTTGCCCTACGTCTTAGCTCTAAATCAAGTCATCAGCCTTGTATTTCACCTCCACAACTTCAATGAGTCCGACAGTACTCGACGAGGTAAAGATGTAATAAATCCTTCAGGCGTTAAAATCAACTAAGTAGTTTACTACGTGTCTATAATTTAATTTATTTCTTCATTCTTCAATGGGTCTATCACCTCATCACATCATTGTACCTACTCGTGTTAAGAAATCATGCCCTAACATAAATGTAAAAATGTGTTTCTTGTGTTTAAAAGTGTGTGTTGTCTCTATGTTTCACATTTGGAAGGACCGAAGCGAAGGAATGGATCTGATCATCAATTTGAGCGCCTATCACGATGTGAGTTGCACAAGAGAACTTCCCTAATCAATTAATTGAATGAATGAATGAATGAATGAATGAATGTATTTATTGTCCGAAAACTAGGTATAGTACAGATCTTAAATAATATTTTACATTTAGCACGCTAGTTTTTACCTTGTTAGGTTTACAGACATAAGATATCTAAGTAATTGAATTAAAAGAATCCGTCAATATAACATTTAAAAAAGTAAAAATATTATAACTAATGTCAAAAACTTATAACATAGGTATTTCACAAATTATGATATTATAATAAAAATGTCAACGAATATATGATGAAATAATTACATTACAAATAAAATGTCATTAGGTACACAATACTTAGACTTAGGACTACTCATACATTTATGTGTTCATCTTTGAGAAACTCATCAACGGTGTAGTATGCTTTTGATATCAGAAATTTGTGTAGATCATGTTTAAACTTGTTTATATCATTAGTGAGGCGAATTGACTTAGGTAGTTTATTAAACACAGTAGGTAACATACAAATAATAGGACTATTTCCTAAATAAGCGGTACTACAAGTTGGCGTTTGCAGTTTTCCAGCATGTCTGGAGTTTTCAGGGAACCATCTGAAGAGCTCAGAGTTAGTTTTAGCAAATATTGCTACTTGACTTATGTATAAACAAGGCACAGTTAAGATTTCAAGTTTGACGAAACGCTTTCTACATGAAGTTTTTTTACTAATTCTACAAATTGATCGAATGCAGCGCTTTTGAGCCCTGAGTACTTTCATCCTGTCAGTTGAGTTGCCCCAGTACATAATACCATAACGCAATATAGATGCTACGTGACCGTGATAAGCTGTTAATAAAGTTTTATCATTTGCGACTTTACGTAATTGGTATAGTGCATAAGCGAATTTGTGTACCCGCTTACAGAGGCCATCAATATGCTCCTTCCAATCAAGCTTCTGGTCAATGTTCACTCCTAGAAAACGGGCAACCTTTACTTCTGTTACTTTTTCGTCATTAGGTTCACTTATTTTTTTACCCTCACTCGTAATAATGTAAGATATTGTCTCATTCGGAAATTGTAATTTTTGATTATTTATAACGTCCCATGTCGCTTTCGATTTATTCGTCGCATTCTGGATGTGGTAGTTATTTTGCGCTTTCTGTGTAAGCTTAATAACTTTTTTGAATCTCTTCGTGTAAGTTTTTAAAGTGTTTTTAGCATCAATTGTCTTTTTCCTTCTATAGTGCCACAGAAGATCAATTTTTCTCCTAGCGCATCTTTTTATGCCTTTTGATACCCAGGGAAGCTTTTTGGTATTTGAGCATTTGACTTTTATTTTAGGAAAACACATGTCATATAAAAGTACAAACATTCTATGAAAGTTATTGAAAGCTATGTTTGGATCATCACTCATGAACACATCCTGAAAGCTAAGACTACTAATGGCCTCTATGAACTTGCTTCTATTTTCGTTACTGTTACTCTTTTAGTGATGAACCATGACTTTTACGGCAGCTCTTTTTAAATTCTGCGGAAGAGTCACGAGCCTCAGTAAGTACGGCTCTAGGAGGAGTAATTACTAATGTTGTAGAGCTGTGCATATATGAAACATTGTTTTGTTGTCAGCACGTCGGCGAGCAACTCGGGCGCGTACACGCTGCTGGGCGAGAGCTGCTCGGGCCGCAGCCGGGGCCGCGCCATGCTGCTCTGCACCTGCGCGCTCATGTGCTCGCAGGCCGCCGTCGCAGGTGACCACTGCTTTACACTGCATCACGAACTAGTTTCAATTCTTAGTGGCTTTAACGACCGCTTATTAGGTCGGTACTGACTGGCGTATCATAAATATCAGGAATTAACCATTTTTTCAACTATTATTCTAGCCCTGGCGTACCCGATCCTGCCGCTAGAATTCTCGTACCCGCTCCCGTGGCTGGGCATCACGCTCCGCCCGTGGCGCGTGCTGGCGCTGGTGATGGCGGTGCCGTGCGCGCTCACTGCCGCGCTGCTGCAGCTGTTCCACGAGAGCCCCAAGTTCCTCGCCACACGAGGACGCTACCAGGAGGCGCTGCACGTGCTGAGGAGCATCTACCGGTGCAACACGGGGCTACATGCTGACAGCTTTCCGGTGAATTAGGCATCTTAGTTCATTAGTAGGAGCCCTTATCCAAAAATGCACTCCACTTATGTTTAAAGAAATCTAGTAACAGGACATTACTACAAAACTATAGTAAATTACAAAGCTAATAGAAAACAAGTCTTTGTCAAAAAGCCTGGTCAGAGAACGTATTAACAAACCCATTCCTCCCCTGGTTCCAGGTGAAGAAGCTCCTAGAAGAGGACTCTCCCCCACCAGCTCGCCAGGAGACGTTCCTCAGGTCCCTGTGGCAGCAGACAGCCTCGCTGTTCCGCGCGCCGCTGCTAAAGGACACGCTCAAACTGTTCTACCTCGTTACCGTCATCTATATGACGTAAGTTAATTTTTTACGAAAGTAGGAGTAGTTTTTTACGCCACCAAGTCACCTGCACCGACAATCGTACAAGTGACATTATAACTCAAGGTGGAATGTAGTCCACGTTAAACTCATGTACTGCTATGGAACTGAATCGTGTAAGTTAGAGGATGTGTATATTGTATTGTGACATATCCAAATTGAGCTGTTCATTAAGAAGATATAATACAATGTAGCAAGCACACACGTACACCGATACCACATTGTATTCCAGTGGCAGCGGCTTCATCATGTGGCTGCCGTACATCATGAACAGCCTGTTCTCTGTGCTGGAGGAGGGCGGCGGCGCTGGCATGAACCTCTGCGCCGTCATCCGACACGCCGGCGCCATGCAGCCCGCAGGGGGGAACAACACGGTGAAATATTTTTATATGTGCACTTCATTTTGAACAAGCTTCATTTTGAATTGGCTTTGTTGATCTTAAAAAAATCCTTCTTAGAAGAAAACTAAAGCTTTAGGTACCAACAATGAATAGCATTTACCATTTGGGAATATCTTTGAATCTACAAAAAACTGACAATGCTCTCCTCTTTACAATATGGTTCTGATTGAGAGTTTTAAGAACATAAGAGCGATGTCGAGCCACCCCTGAGACCGCCATAGGTGGCCATACTTAAATTGAATCGCTAACCCTGAGTTCAACTGACGTTGGTGTAATATTGCAGATGGTAGAGGAAGTATGCGAAGACACTATCCAGGAGAGCACGCTGCTCTCAGCCATGTCGTACGGAGCGCTCGCCAGCGCCGCCAACCTGGTGCTGTCCCTCACATGCGGCACGCACAAGGTATGAGCTTTTATGTAAGAAAGAAAGAAAAACAAGCAAAGCTTGCTGTAAAGCCCAATGTAATTGAAAAACAAGCAAGGATTACTGTAAAGCCCAATGTAATTGAAAAACAAGCAAGGATTACTGTAAAGCCCAATGTAATTGAAAAACAAGCAAGGCTTGCTGTAAAGCCCAATGTAATTGAAAAACAAGCAAGGCTTGCTGTAAAGCCCAATGTAATTGAAATTTCCAATACAAAGGGCAGCAGCTCATGAAGGAAATAGTTAGTAACCCCGCTTTTACAATGTAATTATATTACTCACTACTTATTATCTCACTTATGAAATAGTTAGTAACCCCGCTTTTACAATGTAATTATATTACTCACTACTTACCTCACTCATGAAATAGTTAGAAACCCTGCTTTTACAATGTAATTATATTACTCACTACTTACCTCACTTATGAAATAGTTAGTAACCCCGCTTTTACAATTTAATTATATTACTCACTACTTATCTCACTTATGAAATAGTTAGTAACCCCGCTTTTACAATGTAATTATATTACTCACTACTTACCTCACTTATGAAATAGTTAGTAGGTAACCCCGCTTTTACAATGTAATTATATTACTCACTACTTATCTCACTTATGAAATAGTTAGTAACCCCGCTTTTACAATGTAATTATATTACTCACTACTTATCTTACTTATGAAATAGTTAGTAACCCCGCTTTTACAATGTAATTATATTACTCACTACTTACCTCACTTATGAAATAGTTAGTAACCCCGTTTTTACAATGTAACTCACTACTTACCTTACTATTACTCACTACTTACCTCACTTATGAAATAGTTAGTAACCCCGCTTTTACAATGTAATTATATTACTCACTACTTACCTCACTTATGAAATAGTTAGTAGGTAACCCCGCTTTTACAATGTAATTATATTACTCACTACTTATCTCACTTATGAAATAGTTAGTAACCCCGCTTTTACAATGTAATTATATTACTCACTACTTATCTTACTTATGAAATAGTTAGTAACCCCGCTTTTACAATGTAGGTAATTATATTACTCACTACTTACCTCACTTATGATGGAGCCGATACAATATCGTTTCGTACTATTTATTGATTTACAAAAAATGCAGGCTAAAAGATTACAAACAAATAACACTGTGACGCATAAGATAAACCTACAGTTCAATTAAGTCCGTACTCAACACTCATGTTGGATTTTGAGAGTTTAACATATATTTGTTTTTTTTTGTGAAAAAGACCAAATCTTTAAAAATAATGAACAACATATAAGTAGACGAGTAAAGTAATAATGACAGCATATAAGTTAAAGTTCATAGTTGATATCAATAATAAATATATTAACAACAGATATAATATATCCCTCTAAGTAAGTACATCTAGTAACTTTCATCATGTTTAGTACTTCAATACGTCAGCCAGCACACCATTTCCATCACCATTTTATTTGAATAACAACTGTTCCTTCCAATGTGCAGCGGCTGGCCATGATGGCGGTCCTGTCCGTGTCTGCGAGCGCGGCGGTGCTGCTCAGCGCGGTGCGCGTCCCGCTCGCCGGCGGGGTGTTCTTCTTCTTCTTCCTGCTGTGCGCGCTCAGCATGGGCATACTCAGCGTCTACTTTGTGGAGCTCTACCCCACTTCTGTCAGGTGAAATATTGCTTACAGTTACAGATATGAGGCTTAAAATACTTTAAAACTGTACTTAACAAGTTAATATTTATTCTCCGAATGTTGAAATCTATCGTCTACTGTCTATGTCGTGAATCTAAAAACATAGCGTGGTATTATTAACATTTAAACTTGAATCGGGATTTATTGATTGTAGTGAAAACATTTCTCCAAAGTTTATGCTTGGCAGCATCAAACGATGCTAACGCCTGATAAGATAATCATATCAACGACTATTATAACATTATCCTTATTGTTGCAGGGGCACGGCGTCGTGCCTGTCGGTGATGCTGGGCCGGTTCAGCGCCTTCCTGGGGGTGAACGCCATCGGCGCGCTGCTGCCCGCCAGCTGCGAGCACACCTTCTACGCGTGGGCCGTGCTGCTGCTCAGTTAGTCCCTGCACTTTACTAAACTATCAATCAATCATCGTATATTCCAGCACTCCTTCATTTGACACATTTTAGTCAGAAGATAAAGTGGTGAAAACGTGTGATGTATCGCTTCAGTGTTATAAAATTAAAACCAAGTCAAGGATCGCTTGAATGTACTTGAACCCAAGTCTTCGGCTAAATTGATTAACTAGACAAATTATTAGCTCCTAACACCTTTTGATCTATATGTTTTTATTTCTAGATACACATTTTTAATATACATAAACCTTTGTTGTAGGCGTTATAGGGAAAGCGTGTCTATACGATAATGACGCCTTCTGATGGCAATACGACTTCATACTTTATTATTTACCTGTGGTTGTGTTCCAGGTGCGATAGTGGTTGCGTGGTTGCTGCCGAAGGACCAAGGGTTTCCAGAACAACACAACAAAGGAGAAGCGTAAATTATAGAAAAGTATATACGTGAATAGAATATTAATAGCCAGTGTGTAAGATAACATAACACTTGGATATTTTAAACAACAAGACGTGGCCCAAGAAGCAAGCACAAGAGCTGTCGACAACACTGATAAAGTCAGAAGTCCATCCTGGGCGAGGTCACACGAACAGAGGCCTATACCCTATGCCTATACCCAGAAGTGGGTGGAACGAGCTGTGGATGATGACGATGAAGATGACTAGTTTAGATTTATTGCAATTTGGTACATAGAGTATGATTCTAGTTAATTATTATTTTGCAGTAATTACAAATGTTGTGCTTATTCTCTAATGAAGATCTGTAAGTGATTGAGTTGGAGGTTTTTCTTTTTTTTTACATGATATTGGCTTACGCTTGACTACAACTTGCCTGATGTAAAGCAACGAAAAAAAAACAAATGTATGTAAGGATTGTGTTTAGTTATAAAAAATATGACTCCATATCTTAGGTCTAACTCTAGCATATAAGGCTCCCCCACTTACTACCAATTAATATCTTTAAATGAATCTTATATATCTTTAAATGAATCTTATATATCTTTAAATGAATTAATTTGCTTTGTATTTAATCTAAGATATAAATTCTCATGAATAAATATCTACTTTAGTAATTGTGATAGATAGTGTGAAGCTATCTATGAAGACTGAGTATTTACAAGTACTTATTATGAAGATTTAGTGTGCAATCAATATAAGACGTTTTCTAAAAAGTTGTAGTTCATTTCACCAAATCCTAATCGTTATCTGTTTAAACAGATATGTTTTATAAGACTGATCCTTCATGTAATTAATAATAACAAACGGATTATATATAATACTTAATAACAGATGTAATATATACAAAATTTATTTAATTATGCAGTAACAGCTAAAATGTGACTACATATTCAAAACAAGTAGATATGTTTGTAATAACTGGATAAATACCCCCATTCTTACTAAATTTACATACTTAAAACTCCCAGCAAACAGTTCGCAAAAAGCAAAATTTGCTTGTGAATAGTGATAACAATCAGGTTTTGTGCTTCTAGGATTAAGAACAAACACTGGTCTGTACATATTTTATAATTTATTATGTAAATAAAGATATTTTAACATTGAATTGAATAACAAACGGAACCGATAATTAACTTTATCACAAACTAATTGATATAAATTATATTTTCTCTGATTTGAAATCCGTAAATCCCAATTAGGAGGTATTACCGGATCATGTGAACTTTGCTTTACCTACAATGTGCCGGCTACAGAGAGCCGGGAGTCGTTCACATAATAATGTGCCGGCTACAGAGAGCCGGGAGTCGTTCACATAATAATGTGCCGGCTACAGAGAGCCGGGAGTCGTTCACATAATAATGTGCCGGCTACAGAGAGCCGGGAGTCGTTCACATAATAATGTGCCGGCTACAGAGAGCCGGGAGTCGTTCACATAATAATGTGCCGGCTACAGAGAGCCGGGAGTCGTTCACATAATAATGTGCCGGCTACAGAGAGCCGGGAGTCGTTCACATAATAATGTGCCGGCTACAGAGAGCCGGGAGTCGTTCACATAATAATGTGCCGGCTACAGAGAGCCGGGAGTCGTTCACATAATAATGTGCCGGCTACAGAGAGCCGGGAGTCGTTCACATAATAATGTGCCGGCTACAGAGAGCCGGGAGTCGTTCACATAATAATGTGCCGGCTACAGAGAGCCGGGAGTCGTTCACATAATAATGTGCCGGCTACAGAGAGCCGGGAGTCGTTCACATAATAATGTGCCGGCTACAGAGAGCCGGGAGTCGTTCACATAATAATGTGCCGGCTACAGAGAGCCGGGAGTCGTTCACATAATAATGTGCCGGCTACAGAGAGCCGGGAGTCGTTCACATAATAATGTGCCGGCTACAGAGAGCCGGGAGTCGTTCACATAATAATGTGCCGGCTACAGAGAGCCGGGAGTCGTTCACATAATAATGTGCCGGCTACAGAGAGCCGGGAGTCGTTCACATAATAATGTAATCTTAATACCACATATATCTATTAATTGGTGAGGAGCTTAACTAAAAGTGCGTCAAATAGACATATACTCGTATGTGTATATACAAATGTGTTTGTATAAAAAAAATACTTAGTTAAGTAAGTAGTTTTTTTACTAAGTTACTTAATATAAATATTACTTATTATTTCTTACTCATAGCAAGCATATCGAAATTCTTAGCTTAAATAACTAAAGCCAGTATGAAGTAAGTTTTTCTAAAGACAGGATACTTGGAAAGTTTCTTGGCTAACATTATTTTAGAACTGGTTTTATAATAGGTGTAATTTTAAAACTAATAAATTAAACAAACAAAAATCTATTATACATTTTATCACTAAAAAAATACCAACGACATGAGTATGGAAACACGGCTAAGAGGAACCAATATTATCACTAAAAAAATACCAACGACATGAGTATGGAAACACGGCTAAGAGGAACCAATATTATCACTAAAAAAATACCAACGACATGAGTATGGAAACACGGCTAAGAGGAACCAATATTATCACTAAAAAAATACCAACGACATGAGTATGGAAACACGGCTAAGAGGAACCAATATTATCACTAAAAAAATACCAACGACATGAGTATGGAAACACGGCTAAGAGGAACCAATATTATCACTAAAAAAATACCAACGACATGAGTATGGAAACACGGCTAAGAGGAACCAATATTATCACTAAAATAAATTATAAGTACCTACTATTTCATTCCTTCTAGTAACAAAACCATTTAAAGACTACGACATTCGATAAGGGCATGCGAAAAAGTAGCTGATAATAAATAATATTTATTTAAAAATATTACACACCTATCAGATAATGTCAGTGGCGTAAAACACGTATATTTTGGCCATAACTCATTATTTATTATTACGTACAAATATCACTTACTATCGCATTTTTATCAATGATCAGTTTGCGGCTCACTAGTAGATTGGCGTGGATTTGCTTCCCTGATCCTGCAATATGAGTTGCTTGTAGTACAAAAATATATGACATTGTCTATTCTGTTGAACAAGCTTCACTCACTGAGAGTTACTATTACATATGCCTGCTCCACCCACTGCATCGTGGAGCAGGCTCGAGTGAGCGATTGTCGCTGCAGGTGACCTGCTGGACACATAGTGTGTATTGACTATAAGAAAATTTGTTTTCTATGAGTGCCTGTTGCAGGACTGCAGCTGGAGCTCTGTGATTCAAAAAAACAAATTCAGTAATATTTTTGTATCATGTTTCTATCCATGAGAGAGACCATGTATTAAGATTTTGCCATAATGCCAGACAAACAAACAAAAGTATTCGCATATCCAGCTAATCGTAGAAACCGGCAGGACTTCGCACACAGATTATTTCGAATAATTACTTCGATCCCCGCACTAGGCCGGACTGAACGTGATGCAGCGCGCTGGCCGCTACACCGGACCGAACTAACATGCTCTGATACAAAGGTTGAACAAACAACGTTACAAATCGGACATTGTTATATTTTTGGTGAAGTTAAGTTAATACTCGTACAAAACAGTGCATCATGGAGAAAGACAAGGTGTCTATAGAGGAGGCCATCGAGCGGGCAGGTGAGCATACACCATTATCACACTCACCACTAGGCATTAACAAATGCAAACAACTTAATATGTGTCTGTTATATTCTGATTAGAATTATTTCTCAGCTTTCACGCCTTCATTACTAATTGTACGTTAATGGGCATGTACTAAACATTTCCTTTCTAACAAATACCACAGAATAAATAATACAACAAATACTAGATTTTATGAGTAGGTCTAGGCCAAGGAGCGGACGACACATCTGCTCCCATTACATATTATACGTAAATAATCCATTACAGGGTATCTAATAGATTATTCTAATTGATTTGTGTGATTATATTCTACTGACTCGGCAACCCACATATAAACTTGTTAGATTCTGTAAAAGATAACTGATTAATTATGAAAATATCTGTGATAAATCAGATTTGTGAATATAATCCGCACATGCGATTAGATAGACATGTACCTACTTCTAGGACTTCTTGGTGGTTTGTTCAGAAGTACTGAAAAATAGCTTGTATCACGGCACTTTCTGGATTTCAGAACAAAACGGATCTATGAATGGAAAAACATATACTTAGGCTAAAACTAATCACTCTTTAATAAATGTGATACAACAGTATTAAGTTATTTTTTACTTATAGCTCATCATACTTATAGCTCAGCTGCATACCTGCTACAGATTATTTACAAAGGCTCAGCACAATGGCAAGATATTATATGAACTTATATAAATCATAAGATGATAAGAAATTGGAAACACGGCTATTTAGTGTCGACTTATTGTTTTATAAACGCCTTGCGACTAGAACATGCATGTGTATTAAGATTTGCTTGAGATAGCTTTCATACAAAAACATGCCATAAAAAATACTATAAATATATACTACGTATGTATGCCATATTTTAGCGTAAGTATATTTTATTATGCTTGACCACAGCTCGCTTGTCAAACATCGTTAAGCTAACGATCTAGCATAGCATTGCACTTCTTTCGTTCCTAAGACAATTTAGTTATCTCTTTGGAATTGTAGAGGTCTGATGGCAGTTGGTCCGTGTATAAATAGATATTCTACCCGTTATCCTAAGTAGATACATAGATTGGGAACACGACTAAGAGGAACAGTAACTCACTCGGTCCACTTTGGTTCTGTTGGCAGGGTTCGGTCTCTACAGCTACCTGATGATCGGTCTGGCGGGGCTGGCCATCATCTCGTTCGCGTGCATCGGGTTCGGCTCCAGCATCCTGGTGCCGGCCAGCGCCTGCGAGCTGCTCACCACGCCCTCGCAGCAGGGGCTGCTGGCTGCGGGCCCCGTTGTAGGTACGTACGCAGCATACTGGTGCCTTGGTGTTAGTATAATATCCTTCCAGCCGTTTTTGTGTGAAGAAAGAACAATCTCACGTCAACATTATTTTATATGATTAGCGATAATTTTCTTAAAATTAGGAAAGTATTTTCTGAAACATGTCTAACTTTTGCTACGTATGGTTGTTTTTTTATGTATTTACTTAGTATCACAATCTAGGCAAGCGCTAGAACATGTTCGCATGTGAAACCTGCGTTATTAGTGGAGGCGAGCCGAGTGTGGTGAAATTCAGCCGGAAGTGTTACATAACGCTTCCTTCCCCCGACACACTAGCAGAGGGATAGCGAGCGCCGAGTAGGCTCCAGCGTTGTAGGAACTGATTTTTACTGCAGATTTTTATTTATCTTGGTAAGTAGCACATGGTCGAACAAATACAGTCAGAAGCTTGGTAATACAAATAATAGAGATCAAAGTATTACGTAACCTACAAAACGCTTTCATTAAGTGGCTTGCTGACCTGACTAGAACCACCAAGTAGGCCGCAGTGCCTCCACGTCGGAGAGATTTGGGATACCATTCATTATAAACTGGTTGGTTTCGTTTACATAAGTACTAGTTTGACCATGAATTAGCTCGTACATTGACATTACTTTATACCAGCCTATTAAAATTGGATTATGTTGATAAATTGTCTCAGTTTATCAGAATTAGTACTAGTTTCTTTCTTCCTATCCAGTTTCAGAGGCTGCATCACTTTTTTTTTTTTAAATAATGTGATGATATACCCGAGGTCTTTTTCCAATTATGGTCTCAATAGTTTGATTTTTGTATCGTTACCTACACTGATACATTAAGAAAATTAGACAATCAACATTATGTATAAGTCCTTTATCTGTTTTGGCTTGGGTAGGTATATCCGTTTAGTCATAGGCATGATTTACCGCCCCGTACCGTTACAGATATTTATAAACCCAGCACGCTTGATCCCAATATGCTCCCGGCTGCAGTTCCTTACGCGTGGCTCCCTTGCAGGGTCCATCGTGGGCGTGGTGCTGTGGGGCTACCTGGCGGACACGCGCGGGCGGCGCGCCATGCTGCTGGCGGCGCTGGTGGGCGGCTCACTCGTCAACTGCCTGGCCAGCATCTCCGTCAACTGGGTCATGCTGCTCGCGCTGCAATTCTGCGCCTCGCTCTTGTGAGTCCCTCTTACTTTGTAGCTGCACGTCTCATTACCAGTCTGCATCCACAACATTCGGTTATAACTACCTATTGTGTATACAGCTTGTAGCTTGCAGAATTTATTACCAAAATGCTGGCACTTTCCGGCACCACGTATCACGGCAATGCCACAGCAATGTGATGCGGCTGGTATACTGGGCACGCTGCCCTCTGACAGTTGGCTGATGTACTTAGATCTTCTTTAGGCTATATAAATATTGTCATAATAGTGCAACTATCAGGTACCAATGTCTCTGAATGGTAGTAGTAACGTGCCCGTGCTTGGTCGGCAGTGCGTCGGGGTTGTACTCCATATCCATTTCGCTGCTGAGTGAGAGCGTGCCGGCGGCGCGCAGGAACCTGGTGGTGCTGCTCGCCACCAGCATCTTCATGCTGTCGCAGGGCATTATGGCAGGTGAGCCGGCGCAGGAGCAGCTGCACAAGGACAGCTAGGCAAATATAATGACCTCAATTATCGCCTGTCATCACATACATACAACATCGTATCCCCAGTGCTTGCGATCCCCGTGATCCCGCTGAGCTTCTCGATCTACCTGGAGGCGCTGGACATCTACTGGAACTCCTGGCGCACGCTGGTCATCGTGTACTCGCTGCCTGGCTTCGTGACCGCGCTGTGGCTGCTCCTCATGCAGGAGAGCCCCAAGTTCGTGCACTCGCAGGGCCGGGAGGATCAGGCGCTCGAGATATTGAAGACTATCCACAGAATCAACAACTTATGCACGCCGAAAGATCTGCCTGTGAGTATGGATGGTCGACGAAGCCTTGTTCCTTTCAAAATTGTCCATATTGGACAAGAAATTCTCTCAAATCATTATGACTATTCCTATTTCCTACCCAATATCCGTGAAATGGCAATCAATAATAATTATCAGATGCTGACTTATCTACCAACTGTAAGCATGATCAGCCATTTATGAGTATTTACCTACATTTGTATCATTTCTATCCAGTTTTTATATGCTAATTAAAAAAACAAAACCAAATAAAGGTTCTTATAATTGGAAATATGTAAGTATGTCGAGAAACAATATACCTACAGTGAAACTAGAAAGTGTAGAACAGGAACAAATTTCTAGATTTCTGTTTTTTACACAAAAAAATAATTATGCATGCTGTCAAACTTTATAGTCAAATAAAAGTTTATTATAGAATATTGTTTTTATTGTTGTGATCACAACACAACTGTATAATCGTCAGGAGATGGACAAATAATTGCACAAATAGAACCGCCATATTATTTACAATTTTTGTTCAGGTTGTAGTGAATAAAAAGCTTATCTGACTAGCGTTGTTGATGGCCAGGTGCGCAGCATCGTGGCGGTGGAGGCGCGGCTGACGGCGGCGGGCGAGGCGGCGACGCCGCAGAGCCCCCTCAAGCAGCTGTTCTCGCGGCCGCTGCTCAAGTACACCGTCATTATGACCGTGCTCCTCATGTTCCAGCAGTACGTGCTCATTACATCCTATGAAATATGACATGATAACGAGGATTGTGTTTTTTGCAATCAATGATTAGCTTGTTAGTGATGCTTAGCTATTGAGCGGCAGTGATCGCTGCCAAGTTTGTGTATGGAGAAAAACGAAGCATTCATCACAGATCTACTAACATCCCATTGCACCATCCTTTGACGGAATCGAACGTTATTTCAGGAAATAATGTACTGTACCTACACGTAGGACACATAGAAAAAATGAAACTAGCATGAATATCTAAGTATAATTAGTACATTCCAGAATGGGTGCGTTCCTGGTGTGGCTGCCCACCATCGCGAACCAGTTCATCAACATCCTGCAGACGGGCGAGGGCAGCGACCTGGCGCTCTGCAGCATCATCCGCCTCAGCGTCGACGCACCGGAAGATGTGAGTGCACATGCAATAGCAACAATTTGGACCGAGGAATGTCTGTAACAGTCCAGAAGTTCAGTAAATCAGCACTTCTATTCGAACTGACTCCATAGTTTTAGCTCGACTTGATTGTTATTGTGCCCGCAGCCGGACGCGGAGCCGTGCGCCCTGCAGCTGACAGCCATGCTGATGGTGCTGGCCGTGGGCGTCATGCAGTCCCTCGTCAACCTCGTGCTCAGTCTGGTCAGTCTTACTTTAACATTCCAGACATTACTTGTAACTACGGTTAGAGAAGACGATCAATTTCTTTTCAAATATTTTGTCTCTTAACACTAACATTTACGATTTATCGCATGCTTACACATCACGTTGTAAAACGCCTGAGTAAAACCGAATTGCTTGCCTCTTAACTACAAAGTTCTAAATAAGTACGAGCAATTTTTGAAGGACACATTTATCCTGGCAAGATACACTACAAGTGTTATGTGTGTGGTGTAGATCGTGAACTTCACTGGGCGACGCAACATCGTGTTCGGTCTGGCGGCGGTGTGCGGGCTGGCCGGCATCCTGGTGAACCTGGTGCCCAGCGCCCTGGGCAGCGCCGTGCTGTACGCCGTCATGCTGCAGGGCATCCTCGTGCTCGGCATGTACACCGCCATCATCGTCGCGCTCTTCCCCACGCATCTGCGGTCAGAATACAAACTGCTCAGTCGCTATTTTAAACATGAGAATACAAAGTCTATGATTTTTTGCAATTTTTACACCCGAGACGTTTACTCAGATGTCGTTACTTGAGCGCAAAGAATACTATTAAGTACCCTTTTAAAAAAGGGCTTGAGCCTGTTAATACAGAACTCTTAAACAATGCTAAAGACCCGAGACAACTGACGTATTCAGAAAGAAATGTAAAACTGTGGAATATTTGACAATGTAGGTAGGTATTTATACAAATTTTAATCAAGTGAAATCTTTTATTACCAGAGCGTTGGCCATAGCGATCCCCCAGATGGGTGGGCGGATGATGAATTTCGCGGCCATCCAGATCCTCAACATCATGCTCATCAACAGCTGCGAGGCTGGCTTCTATCTGTTCGCATCCATCTTCGCATGTAAGTACTGTTACTTGTACGTGGTCGGTGGTGCTGCGGTTGAAGCCTCACTGATTAGTAGGTACATGAACTTAGAAATCAAGAATACTATTAGCAAGAATTCGTCCATACAAACAGTTTGTTGCTGAAGCAAACCTTTTCCATATATTTGGAAATATTGTAGATGATTCTGATTCTGATGTAGGTACCTACCTAACTACTAGAGTGTAGGAGGTTGGTAAATTTAATTCCCCATAAAAAGTAGCATGAATACTAAGTATGTCCCCCGCAGCGTCCGGCCTGGTGGCAGCGTTCCTGCCGGACGACCGGCGGCTGCGGCCGGCGAGCCCCTCCAGCCCCGCGCCCGCGCCCCCCACACCGTCGGCGGAGCCCGACAAGAAGGACCACTTCCGGGCCGCCGACGACTTGTAATACTTGTAAATAAATCGGTTAAGAACATGCCTTGTTTTATTTTTACTTATGAAATCAAATTGTAAAACAGTAGGTAGTTGCGCCGCCCTCTAGCGACATTACACTGTAACCTGTGCTATACGAACTTACTCGTAGTGTGCTCGGAGTAGGTACATAAAGGACTTGCGTTACTCTGTAAGCATGCAATAAAGGTACACCCATAGAGTAATATAATATACCAGATCAACCTACTATTGAGGTAAGAATAAATATTTTTATTCGTTTTTTTATTTACTGAAAAAATAATTTAGTTTATTGAATATTGAACAAAACGTCTCATCATATTTATACCTCGAGCATCAATCAGCGGAGTTGACAAGTAATGAGCGAGTGGGACAACTATATCAAGAAAACCTAAGAGCGAAAGAGACAGGAATCGGATTTTGTCTTTGTCTAAATTTCACTTTTTGTTTCGTTGGTCATTACTCGGTAGCGCCCAACATGGCAGTTGCGTGAAAAATATTTTTGCTTTTATATAGTGATTACGAGTGCTAAGTGTGAAAAAACTTGATTTACATAGTGAATTATTGAAGAAAATTTCATAGAACATGGTGATTTGCTATGTAAAAGGCTGTAAGAGCCGTAGTGAACGGAAAGATGAAAATATATCCTTTCATACGTAAGTACGATACTTTTACGACAATGTGACTTGATTATGACTAATTTAGGAGCAATGAGAGCCCTGCTTTATTGAAACGCTATTTATATGGATTATAAATAGTAAAATAAGACTAAAAACATGAATTGTTTTTATGAGATTACTCGGCTAAATTTAAAGTATAGTAAACTGTTTTACTCGCAAAGCGTTTGTCAAACATAGTTGTCATTTTGCAGTATTTTGAATTTGATCGGGTTAAACGGTTTTTGGTGATACCAGTTTCGTTTTGGCAATTTACCCAAGAAATTAAGGCAAAATATTTTTTTATAAAGATGATTTGAGTCGAAATAGGCATAGCAAAATATAGGCATATCACTCTGCAAAGAAGCACTACAATAATGACAAAAAGAAACATTTAGATTTTTTAATTATATACCACATATATATTTATTTTTATTTATATAGATTTCCGATGGATTTCCGATTTTTCAACACGTCCTGAGGATGCCACGTGGAGAGGCGAAACCCGTGTCGACGAGAATATCTTGCCGAAGGAGAACTACAAAACTTGAAGACACAAGGTACGGTGTTGGTAAGATCTTAAGAGCCACGGAGGCCACTTTGGTTAGGAGGAGAGGTGTGGCGGTAGTATATGGAGGAACACACCAAAAAACCATCAAGTTTGTTGTTTGAAGTCGGTTATGGAGCAGTCGCAGCGGAAAATCACTATATACATATTTTTTCCAGAGTTCCATAAATAAAGTACTCTGAATTGTAATGAAAAACAACGTAATCTGAATTTAAATAACAAAAAAAATTGTTAAGAAAAATACAAAAATAAAAGTTAAAAATGAAGTAAGTACATGAATTTAGATATTCCAAAGGAAAATTTCTGTTATTTGTAATATTCATGTACAGTTTTAGTTAAGACGTTTTGTAAATTTGTATATATGTTTAAGTAGTTTTTTTTAATATTCTTACTTTAAACCAGAAAAAATATTAACAAATTATTTAAGTAGTTGGTTATTACTTTATTCTTTGTTTTTTCAATGTAAATAGTTTTCCTTGAAATAAATATACATATAGTTATTTTGTTTACAAATCCTACTTAGTATAATTTATTCCTGCTTAAAATTTTATCGACATACTGTGTGTGCCATTTTTATATGAGTCCCTTTTTCAGGTGATAATAATGATTACGTACAACTTTTATACGTGTGTGTATGTGTGTAAGTATGAACAAAAGTAGGGGAATTTTTATGACTCTGGCAGCCCTGAGATTCTACGTCATTTGTCGTCGTCCCTTTCGGGTATACGCGCTTTTTCTGGTCCACAGGATTGAACGTCAAAGTATTTATACCTACAATAAGTAAAAAAAAAAAAAACTTTATTCCTACCGTAGAGAGAGTATGTATAGAGATCTGGATGCCGTATACTGGAAGAAGACAGCAAATATATACCTAAAATTTTAGGGTTGCCCCCTTTATGGAATATGTTCCCCGAAATGCAAAAAAAATCTTTCATTGACAAAATAAATATTTTCAGATTTAATAATAATTTTACGATTCAAACTTAAAATTTACTCAAATATTGGTGTATCACTATGTTTTTATTAATACAATTTTATACAATACGGTAAAAACGGGCAAACTAACTAAAATATTGCACAATTTACATTAAAAAAAATTAATAAAATTAAGGCATGTTAGAGAGGAAATTTAAAGGCATACATTATATTACAAGTACTTATGTGAATCTCAAGCGCCATGAAATTTACAGACGACAGAAATTATATTAAAAATATAAATATTATGTTAGAATGTCACCACAACATTGTAATTGCATTATCAACTTATTTCTTAACTACAATAATTTTATTATAAAATATTAAATACTTTTTTACCCTAAAATAAGGTGTATTTTAGGGTAAAAAAGTGGTATCCCTAAAATCGGATTAGTTGTATCAAATTGAGTTGGTATCTTCTTCATTTACCTACTCGTTCTAACCCGCTTACACCAAATCGAGTAAGAGCGAGATGGACACAAAATGTCAAAGTAGGTACGATCAACCCATGCAATTTAGGCGGATAATACTTCGAAAATTATAACCTCTACATTTAGAAAAAAGATACGTAAATTCACATAAATCCAATATAATCCTGTACAATTTAGCGTGGAAGAGTATTAAATAACTATAATACATGCAGAAATATTCACATATGAACTTGAAAATGAAAACTTACGAGTGGAAAGTTACATTTGCACATTTTCTTTCCGAGTGGCTTTTACAGCCTAAAATGGAACAGTTCACCATTCTTCGCTAGTCAAATATAAGCATTTCACCACAAAACAGTTGCTAATAACACTCAAAGCACAGACACTATATTAAAAGCACTAAAATACCAATTCAATAATCACTCGACGGTTTTTCTGCCACAGATGAGCTCTGTGGCAGACAATCAAAATCGCATATTTAGTAAGGGACAATAGATACTATGTTTTTCTCTGTTACTCTCAGCTAGGACTACATAAGTTTGTCTCGCTTGCATAATTATTATTAGTCAGCGACTCTAATACATTCTCTCTATACGATTCCTACCTATATTTTTTGTATTGGTATTTCTATTTTTGCTGACATAAATCCTTCGCTGAGTAGCTGTCAACGTCACAGTCGTCCGTCCGTCAGTCTGTCATAATTTGGTTGGTGACTTTGACGAAAGGTTGGTGATGGTGATAAGTGATAACGTTTAGTCTCGGATCTTACGAAGTCCCAAGGAAATTCTAAATTAAAATCATCGATCCGGCCGCGACGAGCTCTCCCGACCTAGGTCCAAGGACGGCCCAGTGCTCTCGCCTCGACTCGAGGTAACGCCATTTGCCCGTGTTTCTATACGCCAAGTCTGCAGAGAAGCCGGACGCGATGTCCTCAACGCTTCACCTGCATTGATTTTTCTGTAAAGCTACTGAGTAAACACACGACTAGCTAACGGTAACAACATTCTAAGCGTTGTTTGCGCAAGGCGGTGCAAAGGTGAAGTCGCGACTACACTCAGTACAGTGGACAATAATAGTGCAGCAAGTGAATCCCTCACGCACTGGTTAACAGGTGTGTCTGCCGTCTCACAGCTCAACACAATATTACAAAGTTTGTTTTTATCATATGTTTATTATTCCTTCAAATGCCTGAACAATTATTTATAGGAATATAAAAATAATGTAATAGGTATAAACTGTTGTCTACAAATAATTAAAAGTGAATAATACTCAATTTATTTATTTTAAAAACAAGTAGTCAGTTCCAGTTCTGGCTGTGGTGTTTATTTCTAGTAAAATTTAGGAATCAAATCAATGTTCATATATATAGAGCTGCTAGGCAGTATGTTGGTCACAGTTTCACAACTGCCTAAATGTATTTTAATAGATAAGGATCTAAAAATACTTATTTGAGAGTAGTGTTCATTATAATTAGTATGACATAAGAGTGGTCCAAAGCTCAAGGTGATGCAGACTATTGCTAATGGGATGCTAGTATTATTTACTGTTGTCTGAAGATGTATAAAATATTGTGCAAGATTTCTCTGCTAGTATCATTGCGTGTGTACATATTTATGTAATAATATGTAAACAAAATCTGAGCACAGCAAGATATCAACAAAATACTTGATAACATTGATAGCACCACTGCTAGCAACAAACAGATAGCACACTGCTAGCAACAAACAGATAGCACACTACTAGCAACAAACAGATAGCACACTGCTAGCATCAAACAGATAGCACACTGCTAGCATCAAACAGATAGCACACTGCTAGCAACAAACAAGTTTAGAGTTCAATATTACTAACTATATTAAAGTGTTCGCTTCTGTTTTTAGCATCATAATGCAGTAGCATTATATCACCTTGCTAAAGTGTCTTGTACTACATGCATTACTGACAGTTGCAAAATGTGCTTGACTGACCAGAAAAGTATTTTATACAAGTACACCATTTGTATGTACTTTAATTACATTCTATATCTATTATAGTGTACAAACTCCTAGGTAACTCACTATTATAGTGTACAAACTCCTAGGTAACTCACTATTATAGTGTACAAACTCCTAGGTAACTCACTATTATACTGCCAATATCTTGAGATTTTGGTATCATTTTTCATAACCAAAATCCCAAATAATAAAAGTAATGAATCTACCTGGTTTTCATAGCTATAAACATTTCAAATGCTTTCTGAATATACAGTTAGGTTGTTTCGTGTGGCTGCTGTTAGTAAAGTGCCTGTGTAAAGAAGCCTGGCAAGTGCTCCCAAATCTCCCTTGTTGTATCAAATAACTCATGGTCACTACATAATCCCATTAACTGCACAAATTCTATTGCCACATCTCAACTATGAGTACAGAAGTTCTTGTTCCATTCACTATCTAGAATAGACTTTTGCTTACCATCAAGCAAACTGGTCAAATGCACACCTGTCTTTGTTCAAAATAAAACCCAACTCAGTAAGTGATAGTTTCTAAATGATTGTTAAAACATTGATATATTTCAAACAACAAATATTGTAGTTACTTTAAAGATGTCTATACATTCACACATAATATATACAGTGCTTGATAAGTAGCTACGAGCAGCAAAGTGCATTAACTACTTGATATTGGTTTTTAATATAAATTCTCGATTAAATACAGCTCTGTATTGGATACTTGGTTATTCAATTTGAATTGATAAGGATCATAGTTACCCAAGGTAGGAGTGAGTGCTAACAATGATCACGCCACTTTTATTTGAGAGGGGCCTTAGATAACTGGTACTTAGTTTTTATGGTTGGAATTGAATATTGCATTATATTTTATCACTGAAATTGATTATTACCTCATACTTTACCATTTGTGACTATTTTCTCAACTTATAAACTCTTGTGTGTCAATGTGAGTGAATCAGTTTGACTGTGGTCTTTACAATCACTCTTTTCCTTTGATCACATAATTTCCATACCAAACTTTCATTTACTGACTGTGCTTACACTTAATTATATATTAATATGAAAATCAAATGCAATCACACCTTTATGTTAAAACAAAAGTGTGCATTGTCAAGATATTTGTCGTCTTTCATGTCACAATGGAGTGTTATGATTGTTGGCAGTTATTTACAGACACATAGTAGGTATAGAATCCAGAGAGGGACAATAGACAACTGTTTATCCCAAAACAATACAAGGGAAGTCCACAGGCATCCATTAGTAATATATAAATATGTACCTACATCAGCATTGATCCAATATAAACATGTAATGAAATAGTCCGTCATGTATGTAGTCAGCGAGCAGGTGCGCGGCGCGATGGCGAGCAGCTCGTGGGAGGAGTTCTTCGCGGGGCACCTGCCGCCGCCTGACTTCGAGGACAACCGCTCCCTGCTCAAGGAGTTCTGCGAGAGACACGACGCCTATGGGAACAAGATCGTACTTGTCACTGTGAGTATACCAACTAGCCTGACATGCAATATACGATCAAATAGTGTAATGACGCGTATGGAAACAAGATCGTACTTGTCACTGTGAGTATACCAACTAGCCTGACATGCAATATACGATCAAATAGTGTAATGACGCGTATGGAAACAAGATCGTACTTGTCACTGTGAGTATACCAACTAGCCTGACCTGCAATATACGATCAAATAGTGTAATGACGCGTATGGAAACAAGATCGTACTTGTCACTGTGAGTATACCAACTAGCCTGACCTGCAATATACCATCAAATAGTGTAATGACGCGTATGGAAACAAGATCGTACTTGTCACTGTGAGTATACCAACTAGCCTGACCTGCAATATACGATCAAATAGTGTAATGACGCGTATGGAAACAAGATCGTACTTGTCACTGTGAGTATACCAACTAGCCTGACCTGCAATATACGATCAAATAGTGTAATGACCGTTTAAATATATGTTGATATTGATATTGTAAGAAAAGTGCAATGCCCTAAACTAAACAAGCAACAGGGTACAATTCAATTTTTTTAGAATAAGTTCTAAAATGTATTTTGTATTGTGTACAGCATATATATAAATAAATACTCTACAATGATTTAAATTTTATGAATCTTTTCCTTAGGCAGTTTGCTAATGAGCAGGAAGCACTTAATAGATACTATTTTAGTTAAATCACGTTTAATATTTGTTGAAATGAGTCTGTAACTCAACTAGCAGAAATATACACTCTTAGAGTACATTGTATCTATCAAGTATCTACTTTATGTTATTTATTTGAGTAAATGGTTGTATGTGTGTGTAGTCGGGCGGCACGACGGTCCCGCTGGAGCACAACACGGTGCGCTTCGTGGACAACTTTAGCGCCGGCAACCGCGGCGCCGCCTCGGCCGAGTACTTCCTGGAGCAGGGCTACGCCGTCATCTTCATGCACCGCCACAAGTCCCTGGAGCCCTACACCCGCCACTTCAACCCGCAGAAGCTGTTCGACATGCTCGAGATCACCGAGCGCGGAGCCAACACCACCATTACTGGTCAGTTGATAGCTTTCTGACCGACGTTTTTACGGTGTCAACCTACGAGGTTATGATGTGTCGGTGTTATGGTCGTGTTGAGTGTTGACCATAAAGAATTATGAACATTAAGTTGAATTGAAAAAAAAATACATCAGTCGATATGAAATAATGACTATAAGTAGCACTGGTGTGTCGGCAGTGAAGCCGGACAGCGTGGACGTGCTGGCGCCGGTGCTGGCGCGCTACGCGGCCGCGCAGGCGGCGGGCAGCGTGCTGGCCGTGCCCTTCACCACGGTGGCGGAGTACTTCTGGCTGCTGCGCGCCGCCTGCGAGTGCCTGGCGCGCCTCGGCCCGCGCGCCGCGCTTTACCTCGCCGCCGCCGTCTCCGACTTCTACGTGCCCAAGGAGAGGATCGTGAGTGCACACACTTACTGCCCGGCTGCAGCTTACACTCTCTAATCGATATTCTAGTGGAGATCCTGTTTTACTTGATATTTTTATGCATTTTTTAAGTTTCTAAATCCATTTATACCATACCTACTCTGAAAAGCTTATTTTATTTACGCAAAACAGTGAATAAAAAGGCCTTTTATTCACTGTTTTGTTTTTATTCACTATTTTGGTGTTTTTGAAACACAAATGAATTTGGAACACAAAAATATATCCGGTCTCTATTTCAATGCTTACACAAACTCCTTGCGCTAAGATTCGAAATTCAAAACTCTTTGGTGCAAATAAATACTCGAGATTTGATTGGTCGATATTTGCGACAAGGAGTTAAAAAGTGTTGTATGTATTCTGTGCTGTTGTGTTCTATGCTGCCTTTATAGAAAAAAAAATAGTGAATTGGCGCCATTCCAAATACTTACTGTGAATTGTACGGACACAAAGTTTAGTGTTACTTTATAATAAAATAAATAAAATAATCCGGGACGTATCACACAGCGCCATCTAGCCCATAATAAAACGATTGAATTATAATAAATCGATTATGCATTCAAGTGACGAAGAAGATATTGTGTTAACACCTGAATTTATGAAAGAGAGGGCAGCCGATATTGTCGAAAACTTGCTACCCAACAAATCACGGCTGGTTTACATCAAAACCTACGATGAGTTTTGTAAATGGAAAAATGAAAATCAAGCTTCGGGCACATTTTCTGAGTCATATTGTTTCACAAGTTGACCACACTAATGATAATAATAAGATAATTACGCTTAATTTCAGTCATTGCTCTAATTTTAATGTCCATTTCAATTAATGTAGGTAACAATTCTTATTTCTTGATTAAATTTCTATTTTCGCTTAAATTATGTCTTTTCTCGTAGTCATGGTATAAATAATAGTAAGTAGTTTATGCAACTGTCATATAATGAAGGGTATTAAAACACGAGTGTGAGTTTCATAATAGTAACGAGTGTTTTAATACCCGTGTTATATGCAGTCGCATACACTACTTTATCTTCACTAATTCGCTCTCCATTTTTAACTTTTAATTTATTGAATTAAATTCACGCGTACGTGTATTGTCACAGTGATTTTGCCGCCATTAAAATCTAACCAATGAGAGCGCATTGCGCGCATCAATAAAACGCGACCAACTTGATTGCAATCAGGTTGGTCGCGTTTTATTGATGTTATAATGAGATATTACGATATCGATGTGGATATTATACCATCATGTGAAATTGCCTAAATTGAGTGTTTTGTTGTCTGCGCTATAACAGTAGTAATTATAAGTCAAGTATTGGAAACATAAGTAGAATGTTACAACATTAGTGTAGATAAAGTATATTATGCAACTCCTGAACAAAGTACGAATTTATATCGAGGGCCATGAATCACTCGCGTCGTTCAGGATTCTAACAGTTGAATCACTCGCTGCGCTCGTAATTCAATCATTAGAATCCTTCACTTGCTCGTGACTCATCTACGGCCCTCGCTTTAAATCCGTCCTTTATTCACTAGTTGCATAATATACTATTGTCACTCGGTCTTTACATTCAAAGGAAGACTTTGTTGGCATTTTTTTTTTTAATTATTACAAATCATCTTTTGCAGCCGAGTTACTTATGAGTATATTGTCATTTTGTCCTGCTAGGAACCATTCAAGTATTGTATATGGTTGCGTGTATACGAGTAGGATAACGATGGTCGCGAGTAGAGTAGCGTGGCAGCGCTCACACGGTGCGTGCTTACAGCCCACGCACAAGATCCAGTCGGGTGAGGTGGCGCCGGTGATCCAGCTGCACATGGTGCCCAAGCTGCTGGCGCCGCTGGTGGCGCTGTGGGTGCCGGCCGCCTACGTGGTCTCTTTCAAGCTGGAGACGGACGACTCCATCCTGGTGGCAAAGGCGCGCGCGGCGCTCGACAAGTACAAGCACAAGATGGTGATCGCCAACCTCATGCAGACGCGCCACCACCGCGTCACGCTGGTGCAGCCGCACGAGCAGCACGACATCACGCTCACGCGGGAGGAGGTGCACGCAGGTACGGCTCTATGTAACGCACGAGCAGCACGACATCACGCTCACGCGGGAGGAGGTGCACGCAGGTACGGCTCTATGTAACGCACGAGCAGCACGACATCACGCTCACGCGGGAGGAGGTGCACGCAGGTACGGCTCTATGTAACACACGCTCGATGTCTAACACTGTTGTAGCTATCTTGGCTAAGTGATAATTAAACACGTGTTCTTCAAGTTACTTTTATCCCAGTACAGAAATGTACCTAGAGCCACATTGTCGCTTGTTCTTGCCTTGTGGTCAAGTGCCTGATTGTTCAGTTTGTAACGTTACACTTTATCTGTTTGTTCTGTGTGCTCAGGCGTGGACATCGAGTCGTACATCGTGGCGGAGATAGTGTCGCTGCACCGCGCGCACTGCCGCGAGGAGGCGGGCGCGGGGGGGTGGGCGCGCTCGCCGCGCTGATGCTCGCGCGTCCGCCGCCGCCTCTACCTCACCGCCGAGTAGCGCCGCGACGGACACACACACACACTGCGAGCAGTGGACTATGTGGACTATATACCCTTGATCCTTCGGAGCCAGTGTAGTGTTGTATGACACCTTACCAGGTATGTACTGTCACTCAGTGAATGTATGGAGTGCAGATATAAAAGGTTCTGTTTTGGAGTTATTTTTTCTATGTATTATTTTCGTCGTGGGGACCATTTCTATGGTTGTCTTTTAATTCTTGTTAGTTATTATTAGAATTATTGTTGGATCGATCCTTTGAATGCTATTGATTTATTGACGCGGTTTATTACTTGCTAAGTAATCGAGAGCATTCAGTTTGAAGCGACCTTGTATGAAACACACCCTCGTGGCCCACTTGGATCATAGCAAAATAAAATGTAGATTTTTTATGTCTCTGAAGGTACTTATAACTGAACTTATATAAACATTTAATACCTTTATATATTATCTATTAGAGTTTTACTACGACTAGTTCATATACATAATGAAATGTTCAAATATGTATATTATATCGAATAAACTTCCAATAGTGATCATGACTTTTCGTGAGGTCACGTTATACATATATCTTTGTATTATATTAACAAGTATGTACGTATGTGTTTGTATTTATTTATATACTTATAGTTAAATAATGATGAATGTTAGACTTATTGTGAATTTCAAAACGTCTAGAGGATATCATATTATGAAGATGTCTTAATAATTAGTTGACATTAACGGTTCACTATTACGGTTTTCACTCACGTGTAATTCGCGTATGTTGTTTACGCGTTTGGGGTGTAATGACCCATCTTCAGAACGTACATGCTGTGACCGCTCACGGCGCACACGGCGCATACTGCCGCGCCGCACCGTAATAGTTAACCGCTATAGTAATGTCTCACGATAGTTTTTAATAATAAATTAGTTGACATTGTTACAATCATGTTTATATACACATATATCTAGGAATAGCTTTCAAATAGTGTAACATATCATATATCACAATACCAAACTTATTTTTGTTAGATACGAGTGAGTAGTGCTACATCTGTCTTGGTTCCGTACTGGCGGGCGAACAAGCAGTAAGTAACGTCGAACTTAGCAGATATACCTACCTATGTAAGGAAATATTAAATCGTATTTATCTGTAATTGCCCACTTTATAATATAATATAATGGCAAAGGAACTTCCACCTTTTTATGTGTGCATCTAACGGAGGGATGGCGCTTACCATCATTACTCATCACTTGATCGTGTATTTAATCATCATTTCATGATTAATATTATTAGGATATCATTGAACAGGGATGTGAATCCGGGTAATCGATATATTTTCTATTTGAAAAATGATGAATATAAAATACCAAGTGTATAATGTAAGTATGTCGAATGTATATGGCACCGAAAAATAACAAGATCCGTACGTGTGGGCGTAAAATAATACAATTTATATTTCGTTTAGAATCTTACGAAGGTTTATAAATTTCCTAGGAAATTTATAAACGTACGGATCTTGTTATCTTTCGGTGACATATATGTAAGATGAATGGATCAACTACTGTACTGAACTAGTGAGGGTTTCCACGTGTACTGATGTCGAGCTATATGTATTTGTATGGGTAGGTATAGGTAGGCTCCTACATACTTGTGTGGATGAACACACGCCAGCATACTTGTATCCGCTGTGGATCATGCCAATCACTGGTAAGTTACGTAGTCGCACTGCGCCGTGCTGGCTGCCAGGTGGCGGTCAATCACAAAAACTGACTGTTATATACCTATCGAGTGTCACTTCATAACGAGTGAAACGGACTACTAATGTACCACACCACTCTGTGAGACTGAGCTCCGCTTACATTTACACACAGATATGTAGGAAACAATACGTGCTAAATGTCCTTGCAAACATTCCTCATTATCTTCGTCCCTCTCTTACTGAATGATGAGATGTGATGCCATCATGTCCTATACTCGACATGTGTCATACTCGTATCAACGCAAAGATGCGTAGTCCGTGTTGAATGTACAACATATATATGTCGTGTTAAAGTGTAATAGCTGCGGGTGTTTAATGAATTTGAGGTCAGAATTGACTTGTTACTTTGTATTTATACTATTTATTGATCTACGTATATTCTATGTGGAGTTAGGAATCGTTTGGAGCTTTAGAACTACAACTGAGAGTTGTACTTCATTGAGACAAGAAGGTGTTATAATGTACTGTTCGGCTAGTACCGCCCTATTGATTGGGCGTAGAGAGGATGGCTAGCAGTATAATTCGAACAAAATCATGAACATCAATTATATATCGACTCGTGTCAGTAAATAACGCCATCGCTCCTCTCGCTCGCATGTATTAAGTTACGTACAGTCCGAGCGAGACGACGATGACTCTGTCGGCTACTGTACTCTACTGACATGCTTTTATTATAAAGGTATAATATGATACAATCTTACCTAAATATTTTTATAAGAATGTAGAAACAATTATGATAAGAAATCATAGTGTTACATGATGATAATAATTATTCATTTGTTTTGTAATATTTATGATTTTAATAAATATTTATCTCTTTTTTCTTTCTTTCTTTCATTATATTTCCGTTTGCCCGAGACAAGCTTTTCTCAATAATTCTGCTCTCGCCAGGTCACACGTGTGACATCACAGTAACATGTTACAATATTAGGTACATAGGTACTGTTTTGAAAACTTGTCGCTGGCAAACGAAACAGCCAATCAAAGAAGCCCGCAACGTTTTGTAGTTCACCGCTATTGGTGGAAAGTGTTTGGTCCGGTCTCTTCCAAGTAACTTCTTGCCTATATCCTGTGTGTCGTCACCTAGTTGATGGTGGGCTGGACCTGCGCCAGATGGTTAGCGCTACCGACTTCTCCATTCAGGGGAGCCAAGTGGTTATTGTATTTAGAATGTACCAATTCATGCAGGGTGTTAAACAAATTTGGAAAGATTTCGCTCAGAAACAATACGCCATGAAAACTTTCTGAAAAACCTTGCATATTGGCTTATTGGACTTTCTAGCGTAACATTTGTATCTGAATAAAACGTGAAGTGTTCGTCAGTCATGAATCCTGATGGTGTAGAATGTCAAACAATGCCCCCTGTGCGGGCGCGGGCCGCTCCGTGGGATG